>CM037003.1:4474488-4514488 GCA_020854095.1 Dasyurus viverrinus | reverse complement strand
TCGGGTTAGGGTTAGGGTTAGGGTTAGGGTTAGAGTCGGGAGGCAGCGCATTTAGGGTTAGGGTTAGGGTTAGAGTCGGGTTAGGGTTAGGGTTAGAGTCGGGAGGCATTTAGGGTTAGAGTCGGGAGGCAGAGTCGGGAGGCGGGAGGCATTTAGGGTTAGGGTTAGAGTCGGGAGGCGCGCATTTAGGGTTAGAGTCGGGAGGCAGCGCGCATTTAGGGTTAGGGTTAGAGTCGGGAGGCAGCGCATTTAGGGTTAGGGTTAGAGTCGGGAGGCAGAGTCGGGAGTCGGGAGGCAGCGCATTTAGGGTTAGGGTTAGGGTTAGAGTCGGGAGTCGGGAGGCAGCGCGAATTTAGGGTTAGGGTTAGAGTCGGGAGGCATTTAGGGTTAGGGTTAGGGTTAGGGTTAGGGTTAGGGTTAGGGTTAGAGTCGGGAGGCATTTAGGGTTAGGGTTAGGGTTAGAGTCGGGAGGCATTTAGGGTTAGGGTTAGAGTCGGGAGGCGCGCATTTAGGGTTAGGGTTAGGGTTAGAGTCGGGAGGCGCATTTAGGGTTAGAGTCGGGAGGCATTTAGGGTTAGGGTTAGGGTTAGGGTTAGAGTCGGGAGGCGAATTTAGGGTTAGGGTCGGGAGGCATTTAGGGTTAGAGTCGGGAGGCATTTAGGGTTAGGGTTAGGGTTAGGGTTAGGGTTAGGGTTAGGGTTAGGGTTAGAGTCGGGAGGCAGGCAGCGAATTTAGGGTTAGGGTTAGAGTCGGGAGGCATTTAGGGTTAGAGTCGGGAGTCGGGAGGCATTTAGGGTTAGGGTTAGGGTTAGGGTTAGGGTTAGGGTTAGAGTCGGGAGGGTTAGGGTTAGGGTTAGGGTTAGAGTCGGGAGGCGGGAGGCAGAGTCGGGAGGCAGCGCGAATTTAGGGTTAGGGTTAGGGTTAGGGTTAGGGTTAGAGTCGGGAGGCAGCGCATTTAGGGTTAGGGTTAGAGTCGGGAGGCAGGGAGTCGGGAGGCAGAGTCGGGAGGCAGAATTTAGGGTTAGATAGAGTCGGGAGGCATTTAGGGTTAGGGTCGGGAGGCGGGAGTCGGGTTAGAGTCGGGAGGCAGGGTTAGGGTTAGGGTTAGAGTCGGGAGGCGAATTTAGGGTTAGAGTCGGGAGGGTTGGCATTTAGGGTTAGGGTTAGGGTTAGAGTCGGGAGGCATTTAGGGTTAGGGTTAGAGTCGGGAGGCATTTAGGGTTAGGGTTAGAGTCGGGAGGCAGAGTCGGGAGGCATTTAGGGTTAGGGTAGAGTCGGGGGGTTAGGGTTAGGGTTAGGGTTAGAGTCGGGAGGCGCGCATTTAGGGTTAGGGTTAGGGTTAGGGTTAGGGTTAGAGTCGGGAGGCATTTAGGGTTAGGGTTAGAGTCGGGAGGCAGAGTCGGGAGTCGGGAGTCGGGTTAGGGTTGGGTTAGGGTTAGAGTTAGGGTTAGAGTCGGGAGGCGGGAGGCGAATTTAGGGTTAGGGTTAGAGTCGGGAGGCAGCGCATTTAGGGTTAGGGTTAGGGTTAGGGTTAGAGTCGGGAGGCAGAATTTAGGGTTAGAGTCGGGAGGCGGGAATTTAGGGTTAGGGTTAGAGTCGGGAGCGCGCATTTAGGGCATTTAGGGTTAGAGTCGGGAGGCAGAGTCGGGAGGCAGCGAATTTAGGGTTAGAGCGCGAATTTAGGGTTAGAGTCGGGAGGCAGAGTCGGGAGGCAGCGCGCATTTTAGGGTTAGGGTTAGGGTTAGAGTTAGGGTTAGAGTCGGGAGGCAGCGCGCATTTAGGGTTAGGGTTAGAGTCGGGAGGCATTTAGGGTTAGGGTTAGAGTCGGGAGTCGGGAGTCGGGAGGCGGGCATTTAGGGTTAGGGTTAGGGTTAGGGTTAGGGTTAGAGTCGGGAGGCAGGCGCATTTAGGGTTAGGGTGGGTTAGGGTTAGGGGAGTCGGGAGGTTAGGGTTAGGGTTAGGGTTAGGGTTAGAGTCGGGAGGGTTAGGGTTAGGGTTAGGGTTAGGGTTAGGGTTAGAGTCGGGAGGCGGGAGGCAGAGTCGGGAGGGTTAGGGTTAGAGTCGGGAGGCATTTAGGGTTGGGTTAGGGTTAGAGTCGGGAGGCATTTAGGGTGGGTTAGGGTTAGGGTTAGGGTTAGGGTTAGGGTTAGAGTCGGGGGAGGCGGGAGGCAGAGTCGGGAGGCAGAATTTAGGGTTAGGGTTAGAGTCGGGAGGCAGCGCGAATTTAGGGTTAGGGTTAGGGTTAGAGTCGGGGGAGTCGGGAGTCGGGAGGCATTTAGGGTTAGGGTTAGGGTTAGAGTCGGGAGTCGGGAGGCAGCGCGCATTTAGGGTTAGAGTCGGGGGGGGCATTTAGGGTTAGGGTTAGGGTCGGGAGGCGCATTTAGGGTTAGAGTCGGGAGGCAGAGTCGGGAGGCAGCGCGAATTTTTAGGGTTAGGGTTAGGGTTAGGGTTAGAGTTAGGGTTAGAGTCGGGAGGCGCGAATTTAGGGTTAGGGTTAGAGTCGGGAGGCTTTTAGGGTTAGAGTCGGGAGGCATTTAGGGTTAGAGTCGGGAGGCATTTAGGGTTAGGGTTAGAGTCGGGAGGCATTTAGGGTTAGGGTTAGGGTTAGGGTTAGAGTCGGGAGGCAGGGTTAGAGTCGGGAGGCATTTTAGGGTTAGAGTCGGGAGTCGGGGGTTAGGGTTAGGGTTAGATTTAGGGTTAGAGTCGGGAGGCGCATTTAGGGTTAGGGTTAGGGTTAGGGTTAGGGTTAGAGTCGGGAGTCGGGAGGCAGCGCATTTAGGGTTAGGGTTAGAGTCGGGAGGCAGCGCATTTAGGGTTAGGGTTAGGGTTAGAGTCGGGAGGCATTTAGGGTTAGGGTTAGGGTTAGAGTCGGGAGTCGGGAGGCAGCGCGAATTTAGGGTTAGGGTTAGAGTCGGGAGGCAGCGCATTTAGGGTTAGGGTTAGAGTCGGGAGGCAGAGTCGGGAGGCAGCGCGAATTTAGGGTCGGGAGGCGAATTTAGGGTTAGAGTCGGGAGTCGGGAGGCGCATTTAGGGTTAGGGTTAGGGTTAGGGTTAGAGTCGGGAGTCGGGAGGCATTTAGGGTTAGGGTTAGGGTTAGGGTTAGAGTCGGGAGGCGCATTTAGGGTTAGGGTTAGAGTCGGGAGTCGGGAGGCAGCGCATTTAGAGTCGGGAGGCATTTAGGGTTAGGGTTAGGGTTAGGGTTAGGGTTAGAGTCGGGAGGCATTTTAGGGTTAGAGTCGGGAGGCAGAGTCGGGAGGCAGGGAGGCAGAGTCGGGAGGCGCGCATTTAGGGTCGGTTAGGGTTAGGGTCGGGTTAGGGTTAGGGTTAGAGTCGGGAGGCATTTAGGGTTAGGGTTAGGGTTAGGGTTAGGGTTAGGGAGGCGGGAGGCGCGAATTTAGGGTTAGAGTCGGGAGTCGGGAGTCGGGAGGGTTAGGGTTAGGGTTAGAGTCGGGAGGCAGCGCGCATTTAGGGTTAGAGTCGGGAGGCAGGGAGGCGGGAGGCAGAGTCGGGAGGCGGGAGGCAGAGTCGGGAGGCAGGGCGCGCATTTAGGGTTAGGGTTAGGGTTAGGGTTAGGGTTAGAGTCGGGAGTCGGGAGGCAGAGTTGGGGTTAGGGTTAGGGTTAGGGTTAGGGTTAGAGTCGGGAGGCGCGCATTTAGGGTTAGGGTTAGAGTCGGGAGTCGGGAGGCATTTAGGGTTAGAGTCGGGAGCGCATTTAGGGTTAGAGTCGGGAGGCAGGGTTAGAGTCGGGAGGCGCGAATTTAGGGTTTAGGGTTAGGGTTAGAGTCGGGAGTCGGGAGTCGGGAGGCGGGAGTCGGGAGGCGAATTTAGGGAGGCGCGAATTTAGGGTTAGGGTTAGAGTCGGGAGGCGCGCATTTTAGGGTTAGGGTTAGGGTTAGGGTTAGGGTTAGGGTTAGGGTTAGGGTTAGGGTTAGGGTTAGGGTTAGGGTTAGAGTCGGGAGGCGAATTTAGGGTTAGGGTTAGGGTTAGGGTTAGGGTTAGAGTCGGGAGGCGCGCATTTTAGGGTTAGAGTCGGGAGTCGGGAGGCATTTAGGGTTAGGGTTAGAGTCGGGAGGCAGGGAGGCAGGGAGTCGGGAGGCGGGAGGCAGAATTTAGGGTTAGAGTCGGGAGGCGGGATTTAGGGTTAGAGTCGGGAGTTAGGGTTAGGGTTAGGGTTAGGGTTAGGGTTAGGGTTAGAGTTAGAGTCGGGAGGCAGAATTTAGGGTTAGAGTCGGGAGGCGAATTTAGGGTTAGGGTTAGAGTCGGGAGGCGCGCATTTAGGGTTAGAGTCGGGAGGCATTTAGGGTTAGGGTTAGAGTCGGGAGGCATTTAGGGTTAGGGTTAGAGTCGGGAGGCAGAGTCGGGAGGCAGAGTCGGGAGTCGGGAGGCAGCGCGCATTTTAGGGTTAGGGTTAGGGTTAGAGTCGGGAGTCGGGTTAGGGTTAGGGTTAGAGTCGGGAGGCATTTAGGGTTAGGGTTAGGGTTAGGGTTAGGGTTAGGGTTAGGGTTAGGGTTAGGGTTAGGGTTAGGGTTAGAGTCGGGAGGCGCGCATTTAGGGTTAGGGTTAGGGTTAGAGTCGGGAGGCATTTAGGGTTAGGGTTAGGGTTAGAGTCGGGAGGCAGCGAATTTAGGGTTAGGGTTAGAGTCGGGAGTCGGGAGTCGGGAATTTAGGGTTAGGGTTAGGGTTAGGGTTAGGGTTAGAGTCGGGAGGCAGAGTCGGGAGGCATTTAGGGTTAGGGTTAGGGTTAGGGTTAGAGTCGGGGGGAGGCAGCGCATTTAGGGTTAGAGTCGGGAGGCGGGAGGCAGAGTCGGGAGGCATTTAGGGTTAGGGTTAGGGTTAGGGTTAGAGTCGGGAGGCAGAATTTAGGGTTAGAGTCGGGAGGCAGAATTTAGGGTTAGGGTTAGGGTTAGGGTTAGAGTCGGGAGGCAGCGCGCATTTTAGGGTTAGGGTTTAGGGTTAGAGTCGGGAGGCGAATTTAGGGTTGGGTTAGGGTTAGAGTCGGGAGGCAGAATTTAGGGTTAGAGTCGGGAGGCGCGAATTTAGGGTTAGGGTCGGGAGCGCGAATTTAGGGTTAGAGTCGGGAGGCGAATTTAGGGTTAGAGTCGGGAGGCATTTAGGGTTAGGGTTAGAGTCGGGAGTCGGGAGGCATTTAGGGTTAGAGTCGGGAGGCATTTAGGGTTAGAGTCGGGTTAGAGTCGGGAGGCATTTTAGGGTTAGAGTCGGGAGGCAGCGAATTTAGGGTTAGAGTCGGGAGGCATTTAGGGTTAGAGTCGGGAGGCATTTAGGGTTAGAGTCGGGAGGCATTTAGGGTTAGAGTCGGGAGGCATTTAGGGTTAGAGTCGGGAGTCGGGAGGCAGAGTCGGGAGGCGCATTTAGGGTCGGGTTAGAGTCGGGTCGGGAGGCGCGCGCATTTTAGGGTTAGGGTTAGGGTTAGGGTTAGAGTCGGGAGGCATTTAGGGTTAGAGTCGGGAGGCATTTAGGGTTAGAGTCGGGAGTCGGGAGGCAGAGTCGGGAGTCGGGAGTCGGGAGGCGAATTTAGAGTCGGGTTTAGAGTCGGGGGTTAGGGTTAGAGCCGCGCGAATTTAGGGTTAGAGTCGGGAGGCATTTAGGGTTAGAGTCGGGAGGCAGCGCGAATTTAGGGTTAGAGTCGGGAGGCATTTAGGGTTAGAGTCGGGAGGCATTTAGGGTTAGAGTCGGGAGGCGCGCGCATTTAGGGTTAGAGTCGGGAGGCATTTAGGGTTAGAGTCGGGAGGCAGCGCGCATTTAGGGTTAGAGTCGGGAATTTTAGGGTTAGAGTCGGGAGGCATTTAGGGTTAGAGTCGGGAGGCAGAATTTAGGGTTAGGGTTAGGGTTAGGGTTAGGGTTAGAGTCGGGGGTTAGAGTCGGGAGGCGAATTTAGGGTTAGAGTCGGGGGAGTCGGGAGGCAGCGCATTTAGGGTTAGAGTCGGGAGGCAGCGCGAATTTAGGGTTAGGGTTAGAGTCGGGAGGGTTAGGGTTAGGGTTAGGGTTAGAGTCGGGAGTCGGGAGGCAGGATTTAGGGTTAGAGTCGGGGGTTAGAGTCGGGAGGCATTTAGGGTTAGAGTCGGGAGGCATTTAGGGTTAGGGTTAGGGTTAGAGTCGGGAGGCGCGAATTTTAGGGTTAGGGTTAGAGTCGGGAGGCATTTAGGGTTAGAGTCGGGAGGCGAATTTAGGGTTAGAGTCGGGAGTCGGGAGGCGCGAATTTAGGGTTAGGGTTAGAGTCGGGAGGCTGGGAGGCGGGAGTCGGGAGGCGGGAGTCGGGAGGCAGCGAATTTAGGGTTAGAGTCGGGAGGCAGCGAATTTAGGGTTAGAGTCGGGAGTCGGGAGTCGGGAGGCGGGAGGCAGAATTTAGGGTTAGGGTTAGAGTCGGGAGGCAGAGTCGGGAGGCAGAATTTAGGGTTAGAGTCGGGAGGCATTTAGGGTTAGGGTTAGGGTTAGAGTCGGGAGGCAGAGTCGGGAGTCGGGAGGCAGAGTCGGGAGGCGCGAATTTAGGGTTAGGGTTAGAGTCGGGAGGCAGCGCGCATTTAGGGTTAGAGTCGGGAGGCAGGGTTAGGGTTAGGGTTAGGGTTAGAGTCGGGTTAGGGTTAGGGTTAGGGTTAGGGTTAGAGTCGGGAGGCAGAGTCGGGAGTCGGGAGGCATTTAGGGTTAGGGTTAGGGTTAGAGTCGGGAGTCGGGAGTCGGGAGGCGGGAGTCGGGAGGCAGGGTTAGAGTCGGGAGGCGCGAATTTAGGGTTAGGGTTAGAGTCGGGTTAGAGTTAGGGTTAGAGTCGGGAGGCGAATTTAGGGTTAGGGTTAGGGTTAGGGTTAGAGTCGGGAGGCGGGAGTCGGGAGGCATTTAGGGTTAGGGTTAGAGTCGGGAGGCGCGAATTTAGGGTTAGGGTTAGGGTTAGGGTTAGAGTCGGGAGGCAGAGTCGGGAGGCAGCGCGAATTTAGGGTTAGGGTTAGAGTCGGGAGGCATTTAGGGTTAGGGTTAGAGTCGGGGAGTCGGGAGGCGCATTTAGGGTTAGAGTCGGGAGGCATTTAGGGTTAGAGTCGGGAGGCGCGAATTTAGGGTTAGAGTCGGGAGTCGGGAGGCAGAGTCGGGAGGCATTTTAGGGTTAGGGTTAGGGTTAGAGTCGGGAGGCGCGAATTTAGGGTCGGGAGGCATTTAGGGTTAGGGTTAGAGTCGGGAGGCATTTAGGGTTAGGGTTAGAGTCGGGGGGGTTAGGGTTAGGGTTAGAGTCGGGAGGCAGAGTCGGGAGGCAGAATTTAGGGTTAGGGTTAGGGTTAGGGTTAGAGTCGGGAGTCGGGAGGCAGCGAATTTAGGGTTAGGGTTAGGGTTAGGGTTAGGGTTAGGGTTAGGGTTAGAGTCGGGAGGCAGGGAGGCGGGAGGCAGCGAATTTAGGGTTAGGGTTAGGGTTAGGGTTAGGGTTAGGGTTAGAGTCGGGAGGCGGGGAATTTAGGGTTAGGGTTAGAGTCGGGAGTCGGGAGGCAGAATTTAGGGTTAGGGTTAGAGTCGGGAGGCAGCGCGCGCATTTAGGGTTAGGGTTAGGGTTAGGGTGCGCGAATTTAGGGTTAGAGTCGGGAGTCGGGAGGCGCATTTAGGGTTAGAGTCGGGAGGCGGGAGTCGGGAGGCGCGAATTTAGGGTTAGAGTCGGGAGGCAGCGCGAATTTAGGGTTAGGGTTAGGGTTAGGGTTAGGGTTAGGGTTAGGGTTAGAGTCGGGAGTCGGGAGTCGGGAGGCAGAGTCGGGAGTCGGGAGGCGAATTTAGGGTTAGGGTTAGGGTTAGGGTTAGAGTCGGGAGGCGCATTTTAGGGTTAGGGTTAGAGTCGGGAGGCAGAGTCGGGAGGCAGAGTCGGGAGGCATTTAGGGTTAGAGTCGGGAGGCGCGCATTTAGGGTTAGAGTCGGGAGGCGCGCATTTAGGGTTAGAGTCGGGAGGCATTTAGGGTTAGGGTTAGAGTCGGGAGGCGGGAGGCGGGATTTAGGGTTAGAGTCGGGGGGGAATTTAGGGTTAGAGTCGGGAGGCAGCGAATTTAGGGTTAGGGTTAGGGTTAGAGTCGGGAGGCGCGAATTTAGGGTTAGGGTTAGAGTCGGGTTAGGGTTAGAGTCGGGAGGCGCGAATTTAGGGTTAGGGTTAGAGTCGGGAGGCGAATTTAGGGTTAGGGTTAGAGTCGGGAGGCGGGAGGCGGGAGGCAGAGTCGGGTTAGAGTCGGGAGGCAGGGTTAGGGTTAGGGTTAGGGTTAGAGTCGGGAGGCATTTAGGGTTAGGGTTAGAGTCGGGAGGCATTTAGGGTTAGGGTTAGAGTCGGGAGGCAGGGAGGCGGGAGGCAGAATTTAGGGTTAGGGTTAGAGTCGGGAGGCATTTAGGGTTAGAGTCGGGTTAGAGTCGGGAGGCAGCGCGCGAATTTAGGGTTAGGGTTAGAGTCGGGAGGCGCATTTAGGGTTAGGGTTAGGGTTAGGGTTAGGGTTAGAGTCGGGAATTTAGGGTCGGGAGGCATTTAGGGTTAGGGTTAGGGTTAGAGTCGGGAGGCATTTAGGGTTAGGGTTAGAGTCGGGAGGCATTTAGGGTTGATAGAGTCGGGAGTCGGGGGTTAGAGCGCGCATTTAGGGTTAGGGTTAGGGTTAGAGTCGGGAGTCGGGAGGCAGAATTTAGGGTTAGGGTTAGAGTCGGGAGGCAGAGTCGGGAGGCAGAATTTAGGGTTAGGGTTAGGGTTAGGGTTAGATAGAGTCGGGAGTCGGGAATTTAGGGTTAGGGTTAGGGTTAGAGTCGGGAGTCGGGAGTCGGGAGGCAGAATTTAGGGTTAGAGTCGGGAGTCGGGAGGCGCATTTAGGGTTAGGGTTAGAGTCGGGAGGCAGGGTTAGGGTTAGGGTTAGAGTCGGGAGGCAGAGTCGGGAGGCAGAGTCGGGAGGCAGAGTCGGGAGGCATTTAGGGTTAGGGTTAGAGTCGGGAGGCGCATTTAGGGTTAGAGTCGGGAGGCAGCGCATTTAGGGTTGGGAATTTAGGGTTAGAGTCGGGAGTCGGGAGGCGAATTTAGGGTTAGGGTTAGAGTCGGGAGGCGGGAGGCAGGAGTCGGGAGTCGGGAGTCGGGAGGCAGGGTTAGAGTCGGGAGGCAGAGTCGGGTTAGGGTTAGGGTTAGAGTCGGGAGGCGAATTTAGGGTTAGGGTTAGAGTCGGGAGGCGCGAATTTAGGGTTAGAGTCGGGAGTCGGGTTAGGGTTAGGGTTAGAGTCGGGAGGCGCGAATTTAGGGTTAGAGTCGGGAGTCGGGAGGCAGTCGGGAGGCAGAATTTAGGGTTAGGGTTAGGGTTAGAGTCGGGAGGCAGAAGAGGCCGGGAGGCATTTAGGGTTAGGGTTAGGGTTAGAGTCGGGAGGCAGAGTCGGGAGGCAGAATTTAGAGTCGGGAGGCGCGAATTTAGGGTTAGGGTTAGAGTCGGGAGGCAGCGCGAATTTAGGGTTAGGGTTAGGGTTAGAGTCGGGAGGCAGAGTCGGGAGGCAGGGTTAGGGTTAGAGTCGGGAGGCAGCGCGAATTTAGGGTTAGAGTCGGGAGGCGCATTTAGGGTTAGGGTTAGAGTCGGGAGGCGAATTTAGGGTTAGAGTCGGGAGGCATTTAGGGTTAGGGTTAGGGTTAGGGTTAGAGTCGGGAGGCATTTAGGGTTAGAGTCGGGAGGCAGAATTTAGGGTTAGGGTTAGGGTTAGGGTTAGAGTCGGGAGGCAGAATTTAGGGTTAGAGTCGGGAGGCAGAGTCGGGAGGCATTTAGGGTTAGGGTTAGAGTCGGGAGGCAGCGCGAATTTAGGGTTAGAGTCGGGAGGCATTTAGGGTTAGAGTCGGGAGGCAGAGTCGGGAGGCAGTGCGCATTTAGGGTTAGAGTCGGGGTTAGGGTTAGAGTTAGAGTTAGGGTTAGGGTTAGGGTTAGGGTTAGAGTCGGGAGGCGAATTTAGGGTTAGAGTCGGGTTAGGGTTAGGGTTAGGGTGCGAATTTAGGGTTAGGGTTAGAGTCGGGAGGCATTTAGGGTTAGGGTTAGGGTTAGGGTTAGAGTCGGGAGGCAGGGTTAGAGTCGGGAGGCGAATTTAGGGTTAGAGTCGGGAGGCATTTAGGGTTAGAGTCGGGAGGCATTTAGGGTTAGGGTTAGGGTTAGAGTCGGGAGGCGCATTTAGGGTTAGAGTCGGGAGGCAGCGCGCATTTAGGGTTAGAGTCGGGAGGCGCGAATTTAGGGTTAGAGTCGGGCGAATTTAGGGTTAGGGTTAGAGTCGGGAGGCGCGAATTTAGGGTTAGAGTCGGGAGGCGCATTTAGGGTTAGAGTCGGGAGTCGGGAGGCATTTTAGGGTTAGGGTTAGAGTCGGGAGGCATTTAGGGTTAGGGTTAGAGTCGGGAGGCATTTAGGGTTAGAGTCGGGAGGCGCGCATTTAGGGTCGGGAGTCGGGAGTCGGGAGTCGGGAGGCATTTAGGGTTAGAGTCGGGAGGCAGAGTCGGGAGGCGCGAATTTTAGGGTTAGAGTCGGGAGGCGAATTTAGGGTTAGAGTCGGGAGTCGGGAGGCAGGGTTAGAGTCGGGAGGCAGCGCGCATTTAGGGTTAGGGTTAGGGTTAGAGTCGGGAGGCGGGAGGCATTTAGGGTTAGAGTCGGGAGGCATTTAGGGTTAGGGTTAGAGTCGGGAGTCGGGAGTCGGGAGGCGCGCATTTAGGGTTAGGGTTGATAGAGTCGGGGAGTCGGGAGGCAGAGTCGGGAGGCGAATTTAGGGTTAGAGTCGGGAGGCATTTAGGGTTAGGGTTAGGGTTAGGGTTAGGGTTAGGGTTAGGGTTAGAGTCGGGAGGCATTTAGGGTTAGAGTCGGGAGGCATTTAGGGTTAGAGTCGGGAGGCATTTAGGGTTAGGGTTAGGGTTAGAGTCGGGAGGCGAATTTAGGGTTAGGGTTAGAGTCGGGAGGCAGAGTCGGGAGGCAGAAGTCGGGAGTCGGGAGTCGGGAGGCAGGGTTAGGGTTAGGGTTAGGGTTAGAGTCGGGCGCGCATTTAGGGTTAGGGTTAGGGTTAGAGTCGGGAGGCATTTAGAGTCGGGAGGCATTTAGGGTTAGGGTTAGGGTTAGGGTTAGAGTTGGGGTTAGAGTCGGGAGGCATTTAGGGTTAGGGTTAGAGTCGGGAGGCGCGCATTTAGGGTTAGGGTTAGGGTTAGGGTTAGGGTTAGAGTCGGGAGTCGGGAGGCAGAGCGCGAATTTAGGGTTAGAGTCGGGAGGCAGCGCGAATTTAGGGTTAGGGTTAGGGTCGGGAGGCATTTAGGGTTAGATTTAGGGTTAGAGTCGGGAGTCGGGTTAGGGTTAGGGTTAGGGTTAGGGTTAGGGTTAGGGTTAGGGTTAGGGTTAGAGTCGGGAGGCGAATTTAGAGTCGGGAGGCAGAATTTAGGGTTAGGGTTAGAGTCGGGGGAGTCGGGAGGCAGGGTTAGGGTTAGGGTTAGGGTTAGGGTTAGGGTTAGAGTCGGGAGGGTTAGGGTTAGGGTTAGGGTTAGGGTTAGGGTTAGGGTTAGAGTCGGGAGTCGGGAGGCGGGAGTCGGGAGTCGGGTTAGGGTTAGGGTTAGAGTCGGGAGGGTTAGGGTTAGGGTTAGGGTTAGAGTCGGGAGGCAGAATTTAGGGTTAGGGTTAGGGTTAGGGTTAGAGTCGGGAGGCGGGAGGCGAATTTAGGGTTAGGGTTAGAGTCGGGAGGCAGAATTTAGGGTTAGAGTCGGGAGGCGAATTTAGGGTTAGGGAGTCGGGAGGCATTTAGGGTTAGGGTTAGGGTTAGGGTTAGGGTTAGGGTTAGAGTCGGGAGGCGCGAATTTAGGGTTGGTTAGGGTTAGGGTTAGGGTTAGGGTTAGGGTTAGGGTTAGGGTTAGGGTTAGGGTTAGGGTTAGGGTTAGGGTTAGGGTTAGGGTTAGAGTCGGGAGGCGAATTTAGGGTTAGGGTTAGAGTCGGGAGGCGGGAGGCAGAATTTAGGGTTAGGGTTAGGGTTGGGTTAGGGTTAGGGTTAGGGTTAGGGTTAGGGTTAGGGTTAGGGTTAGGGTTAGGGTTAGGGTTAGGGTTAGGGTTAGAGTCGGGAGGCGGGAGGCGCGAATTTAGGGTTAGAGTCGGGAGTCGGGAGGCGCGAATTTAGGGTTAGGGTTAGGGTTAGGGTTAGAGTCGGGAGGCAGCGCGCATTTAGGGTTAGAGTCGGGAGGCAGAGTCGGGAGGCGAATTTAGGGTTAGGGTTAGAGTCGGGAGGGTTAGGGTTAGGGTTAGGGTTAGATGTGCATTTAGGGTTAGGGTTAGGGTTAGAGTCGGGAGGCATTTAGGGTTAGGGTTAGGGTTAGGGTTAGGGTTAGAGTCGGGAGGCAGCGCATTTAGGGTTAGATAGAGTCGGGAGGCGCGAATTTAGGGTTAGGGTTAGAGTCGGGAGGCAGGGAGGCAGCGCGCATTTTGAGTCGGGAGGCGCGAATTTAGGGAATTTAGGGTTAGGGTTAGGGTTAGGGTTAGGGTTAGGGTTAGAGTCGGGAGGCAGCGCGCATTTAGGGTTAGGGTTAGGGTTAGGGTTAGAGTCGGGAGGCATTTAGGGTTAGGGTTAGGGTTAGAGTTAGGGTTAGAGTCGGGAGGCGCGAATTTAGGGTTAGAGTCGGGAGGCGCATTTAGAGTTAGGGTTAGAGTCGGGAGGCAGGGTTAGGGTTAGGGTTAGGGTTAGGGTTAGAGTCGGGAGGCATTTAGGGTTAGGGTTAGGGTTAGGGTTAGAGTCGGGAGTCGGGAGGCGAGTTTAGGGTTAGGGTTAGGGTTAGGGTTAGGGTTAGAGTCGGGAGGCGAATTTAGGGTTAGAGTCGGGAGGCGGGAGGCGAATTTAGGGTTAGAGTCGGGAGGCAGAGTCGGGAGGCAGAATAGAGTCGGGAGGCAGAGTCGGGAGGCATTTAGGGTTAGGGTTAGGGTTAGGGTTAGGGTTAGGGTTAGAGTCGGGAGTCGGGAGGCGGGAGTCGGGAGGCGCATTTAGGGTTAGGGTTAGAGTCGGGAGGCGGGAGTCGGGAGGCAGCGCGAATTTAGGGTTAGAGTCGGGAGGCATTTAGGGTTAGAGTCGGGAGGGTTAGAGTCGGGAGTCGGGTTAGAGTCGGGAGTCGGGAGGCGCGAATTTAGGGTTGGGTTAGAGCGCGAATTTAGGGTTAGAGTCGGGAGTCGGGAGTCGGGAGGCATTTAGGGTTAGAGTCGGGAGGCGAATTTAGGGTTAGAGTCGGGAGGCGCGAATTTAGGGTTAGGGTTAGGGTTAGGGTTAGGGTTAGAGTCGGGAGGCAGCGCGAATTTTAGGGCGCGAATTTAGGGTTAGAGTCGGGAGGCATTTAGGGTTAGAGTCGGGAGGCGCGCATTTAGGGTTAGGGTTAGAGTCGGGAGTCGGGTTAGGGTTAGGGTTAGGGTTAGAGTCGGGAGGCGCGAATTTAGGGTTAGGGTTAGAGTCGGGAGTCGGGAGTCGGGAGGCGCGAATTTAGGGTTAGGGTTAGAGTCGGGAGGCAGCGCGAATTTAGGGTTAGGGTTAGGGTTAGAGTCGGGTTAGGGTTAGAGTCGGGAGTCGGGAGGCGCGAATTTAGGGTTAGGGTTAGGGTTAGAGTCGGGAGGCGAATTTAGGGTTAGGGTTAGAGTCGGGTTAGGGTTAGGGTTAGAGTCGGGAGGCGCATTTAGGGTTAGGGTTAGGGTTAGGGTTAGGGTTAGAGTCGGGAGGCATTTAGGGTTAGAGTCGGGAGGCGCGAATTTAGGGTTAGGGTTAGGGTTAGGGTTAGAGTCGGGAGTCGGGAGGCAGGGTTAGAGTCGGGAGGCAGGGAGTCGGGAGGCGCGAATTTAGGGTTAGAGTCGGGAGGCATTTAGGGTTAGGGTTAGGGTTAGAGTCGGGAGGCATTTAGGGTTAGGGTTAGGGTTAGGGTTAGAGTCGGGAGTCGGGAGGCGAATTTAGGGTTAGAGTCGGGAGGCAGGGTTAGAGTCGGGAGGCAGCGCGCATTTAGGGTTAGAGTCGGGAGGCAGCGCGAATTTTTAGGGTTAGGGTTAGGGTTAGGGTTAGAGTCGGGGGAGTCGGGAGTCGGGAGGCAGAGTCGGGAGGCGAATTTAGGGTTAGGGTTAGAGTTAGGGTTAGAGTCGGGAGGCGGGAGTCGGGAGGCAGGGTTGGGGTTAGAGTCGGGAGGCGAATTTAGGGTTAGAGTCGGGAGGCAGCGAATTTAGGGTTAGGGTTAGAGTCGGGAGGCAGCGAATTTAGGGTTAGGGTTAGAGTCGGGAGGCGCGAATTTAGGGTTAGAGTCGGGAGTCGGGAGGCATTTAGGGTTAGAGTCGGGAGGCTGGGTTAGAGTCGGGAGGCAGGGTTAGGGTTAGGGTTAGAGTCGGGAGTCGGGAGGCGAATTTAGGGTTAGGGTTAGGGTTAGAGTCGGGAGGCGCGAATTTAGGGTTAGGGTTAGGGTTAGGGTTAGGGTTAGAGTCGGGAGTCGGGAGGCTGGGAGGCGCGAATTTAGGGTTAGGGTTAGGGTTAGGGTTAGAGTCGGGAGGCAGCGCGCATTTAGGGTTAGGGTTAGAGTCGGGAGGCGGGTTAGGGTTAGAGTCGGGAGGCGGGAGGCAGAGTCGGGAGGCGCGCATTTTAGGGTTAGGGTTAGGGTTAGAGTCGGGAGGCGCATTTAGGGTTAGGGTTAGAGTCGGGAGGCGAATTTAGGGTTAGGGTTAGGGTTAGGGTTAGGGTTAGGGTTAGGGTTAGGGTTAGGGTTAGAGTCGGGAGGCAGAGTCGGGGAGGCAGCGCGAATTTAGGGTTAGGGTTAGGGTTAGAGTCGGGAGGCAGAGTCGGGGGGAGTCGGGAGTCGGGTTAGGGTTAGGGTTAGAGTCGGGAGTCGGGAGGCATTTAGGGTTAGAGTCGGGAGGCATTTAGGGTTAGAGTCGGGAGGCAGAGTCGGGAGGCGCGCATTTAGGGTTAGAGTCGGGAGGCATTTAGGGTTAGAGTCGGGAGGCATTTAGGGTTAGAGTCGGGAGGCAGCGCGAATTTAGGGTTAGGGTTAGGGTTAGAGTCGGGAGGCAGAGTCGGGAGGCATTTAGGGTTAGAGTCGGGAGGCATTTAGGGTTAGGGTTAGAGTCGGGAGGCAGCGAATTTAGGGTTAGAGTCGGGAGTCGGGAGGCATTTAGGGTTAGGGTTAGAGTCGGGAGGCAGAGTCGGGAGTCGGGAGGCATTTAGGGTTAGAGTCGGGAGTCGGGAGGCAGCGCATTTAGGGTTAGGGTTAGGGTTAGAGTCGGGAGTCGGGGGAGTCGGGAGTCGGGAGGCAGCGCGCATTTAGGGTTAGGGTTAGAGTCGGGAGGCATTTAGGGTTAGAGTCGGGAGGCGCGAATTTAGGGTTAGGGTTAGGGTTAGAGTCGGGAGGCGAATTTAGGGAGTCGGGAGGCATTTAGGGTTAGGGTTAGAGTCGGGAGGCATTTAGGGTTAGGGTTAGGGTTAGAGTCGGGAGGCAGCGCGCATTTAGGGTTAGGGTTAGGGTTAGGGTTAGGGTTAGGGTTAGGGTTAGGGTTAGGGTTAGAGTCGGGAGGCGCGAATTTAGGGTTAGGGTTAGGGTTAGAGTCGGGAGAGTCGGGAGGCAGAGTCGGGAGTCGGGAGTCGGGAGTCGGGAGGCAGGGAGGCAGAATTTAGGGTTAGGGTTAGAGTCGGGAGGCGAATTTAGGGTTAGAGTCGGGAGGCATTTAGGGTTAGGGTTAGGGTTAGAGTCGGGAGGCAGGGTTAGGGTTAGAGTCGGGAGGCGGGAGTCGGGAGGCATTTAGGGTTAGAGTCGGGAGTCGGGAGGCGAATTTAGGGTTAGGGTTAGGGTTAGAGTCGGGAGTCGGGAGGCAGCGCGAATTTAGAGTCGGGGGAGTCGGGAGGCGGGAGGCGGGAGGCATTTAGGGTTAGAGTCGGGAGGCAGCGCGAATTTAGGGTTAGGGTTAGAGTCGGGAGGCGCGAATTTAGGGTTAGGGTTAGGGTTAGGGTTAGGGTTAGGGTTAGGGTTAGGGTTAGGGTTAGGGTTAGAGTCGGGAGGCAGCGCGAATTTAGGGTTAGAGTCGGGAGGCAGAGTCGGGAGGCATTTAGGGTTAGGGTTAGGGTTAGAGTCGGGAGGCGAATTTAGGGTTAGAGTCGGGAGGCGAATTTAGGGTTAGAGTCGGGAGGCGCATTTAGGGTTAGGGTTAGAGTCGGGAGGCGCGAATTTAGGGTTAGGGTTAGAGTCGGGAGGCGCGAATTTAGGGTTAGGGTTAGGGTTAGATGGTTAGGGTTAGCGCGAATTTAGGGTTAGAGTCGGGAGTCGGGAGTCGGGTTAGAGTCGGGTGGCATTTAGGGTTAGAGTCGAATTTAGGGTTAGAGTCGGGAGGCAGAGTCGGGGTTAGGGTTAGGGTTAGAGTCGGGAATTTAGGGTTAGGGTTAGGGTTAGGGTTAGAGTCGGGAGGCATTTAGGGTTAGGGTTAGAGTCGGGAGGCATTTAGGGTTAGGGTTAGGGTTAGGGTTAGGGTTAGAGTCGGGAGGCGCGAATTTAGGGTTAGAGTCGGGTTAGGGTTAGAGTCGGGAGGCATTTAGGGTTAGGGTTAGGGTTAGATAGAGTCGGGAGGCATTTAGGGTTAGAGTCGGGAGGCGAATTTAGGGTTAGAGTCGGGGGGGTTAGAGTCGGGAGTCGGGAGTCGGGTTAGGGTTAGGGTTAGAGTCGGGAGGCGCGCATTTAGGGCATTTAGGGTTAGGGTTAGAGTCGGGAGGCGAATTTAGGGTTAGGGTTAGAGTCGGGAGGCATTTAGGGTTAGAGTCGGGAGGGTTAGGGTTAGGGTTAGAGTCGGGAGGCGCATTTAGCGCGAATTTAGGGTTAGGGTTAGAGTCGGGAGGCGCGAATTTTAGGGAATTTAGGGTTAGAGTCGGGAGGCATTTTGATAGAGTCGGGAGGCAGCGCGAATTTAGGGTTAGAGTCGGGAGGCGCGAATTTAGGGCGAATTTAGGGTTAGGGTTAGAGTCGGGAGGCGAATTTAGGGTTAGGGTTAGGGTTAGGGTTAGGGTTAGGGTTAGAGTCGGGAGTCGGGAGGCGCGAATTTAGGGTTAGAGTCGGGAGGCGCATTTAGGGTTAGGGTTAGAGTCGGGAGGCAGAGTCGGGAGGCGCGAATTTAGGGTTAGGGTTAGGGTTAGAGTCGGGAGGCGAATTTAGGGTTAGGGTTAGGGTTAGAGTCGGGAGGCAGAGTCGGGAGGCATTTAGGGTTAGGGTTAGAGTCGGGGGGCATTTAGGGTTAGAGTCGGGAGGCGCGAATTTAGGGTTAGGGTTAGGGTTAGGGTTAGGGTTAGGGTTAGGGTTAGGGTTAGAGTCGGGAGGCGCGAATTTAGGGTTAGGGTTAGGGTTAGGGTTAGAGTCGGGAGGCAGCGCGCGCATTTAGGGTTAGGGTTAGAGTCGGGAGGCGCGCATTTTAGGGTTAGGGTTAGGGTTAGGGTTAGGGTTAGGGTTAGGGTTAGGGCGAATTTAGGGTTAGGGTTAGGGTTAGAGTCGGGAGGCGCGAATTTAGGGTTAGAGTCGGGAGGCATTTAGGGTTAGGGTTAGGGTTAGAGTCGGGAGGCGCGAATTTAGGGTTAGGGTTAGGGTTAGGGTTAGAGTCGGGTTAGGGTTAGAGTCGGGAGGCATTTAGGGTTAGGGTTAGAGTCGGGAGTCGGGAGGGTTAGGGTTAGAGTCGGGAGGCATTTAGGGTTAGGGTTAGAGTCGGGAGGCAGCGCGAATTTAGGGTTAGGGTTAGGGTTAGGGTTAGAGTCGGGAGAGTCGGGAGGCGCGAATTTTAGGGTTAGAGTCGGGAGGCAGAGTCGGGAGGCAGGGAGGCGGGAGTCGGGAGGCAGGGAGTCGGGAGGCAGAGTCGGGAGGCAGAGTCGGGAGTCGGGAGTCGGGAGGCGGGAGGCAGGGTTAGAGTCGGGAGTCGGGAGGCGAATTTAGGGTTAGAGTCGGGAGGCGAATTTAGGGTTAGGGTTAGGGTTAGAGTCGGGAGGCGAATTTAGGGTTAGGGTCGGGAGTCGGGTTAGGGTTAGGGTTAGGGTTAGGGTTAGAGTCGGGAGGCGAATTTAGGGTTAGGGTTAGGGTTAGAGTCGGGAGGCATTTAGGGTTAGAGTCGGGAGTCGGGAGGCGCATTTAGGGTTAGGGTTAGAGTCGGGAGGCATTTAGGGTTAGAGTCGGGAGGCATTTAGGGTTAGGGTTAGGGTTAGGGTTAGGGTTAGGGTTTAGGGTTAGGGTTAGGGTTAGAGTCGGGAGTCGGGAGGCAGTCGGGAGGCAGCGCATTTAGGGTTAGGGTTAGAGTCGGGAGGCATTTAGGGTTAGAGTCGGGAGGCAGCGCATTTAGGGTTAGGGTTAGAGTCGGGAGGCAGGGTTAGAGTCGGGAGGCGCGAATTTAGGGTTAGGGTTAGAGTCGGGAGGCAGCGCGCATTTAGGGTTAGGGTTAGGGTTAGGGTTAGGGTTAGAGTCGGGAGGCATTTAGGGTTAGGGTTAGGGTTAGGGTTAGAGTCGGGAATTTAGGGTTAGAGTCGGGAGGCGCGAATTTAGGGTTAGGGTTAGGGTTAGGGTTAGAGTCGGGAGGCGAATTTAGGGTTAGGGTTAGAGTCGGGAGGCAGGGAGGCAGGGTTAGGGTTAGGGTTAGGGTTAGGGTTAGGGTTAGGGTTAGATAGAGTCGGGAGGCGAATTTAGGGTTAGGGTTAGGGTTAGATAGAGTCGGGAGGCAGCGCGAATTTAGGGTTAGGGTTAGAGTCGGGAGGCAGAGTCGGGAGGCGCGCATTTTAGGGTTAGGGTTAGGGTTAGGGTTAGGGTTAGGGTTAGAGTCGGGAGGCATTTAGAGTCGGGAGTCGGGAGGCAGCGCGAATTTAGGGTTAGGGTTAGGGTTAGGGTTAGGGTTAGAGTTAGAGTCGGGAGGCAGGGTTAGAGTCGGGAGGCATTTAGGGTTAGGGTTAGGGTTAGAGTCGGGAGGCATTTAGGGTTAGGGTTAGATAGAGTCGGGTTAGAGTCGGGAGTCGGGAGGCATTTAGGGTTAGAGCGAATTTAGGGTTAGGGTTAGGGTTAGGGTTAGAGTCGGGAGGCAGCGCGAATTTAGGGTTAGGGTTAGGGTTAGGGTTAGGGTTAGGGTTAGGGTTAGGGTTAGGGTTAGGGTTAGGGTTAGGGTTAGGGTTAGGGTTAGGGTTAGGGTTAGGGTTAGGGTTAGGGTTAGGGTTAGATTTAGGGTTAGGGTTAGGGTTAGGGTTAGGGTTAGGGTTAGGGTTAGGGTTAGGGTTAGGGTTAGGGTTAGGGTTAGGGTTAGGGTTAGGGTTAGGGTTAGGGTTAGGGTTAGAGTCGGGAGGCGCGAATTTAGGGTTAGGGTTAGGGTTAGAGTCGGGAGGCATTTAGGGTTAGGGTTAGGGTTAGGGTTAGGGTTAGGGTTAGAGTCGGGAGGCAGCGCGAATTTAGGGTTAGAGTCGGGTTAGGGTTAGAGTTTAGGGTTAGAGTCGGGGAGGCGCGAATTTAGGGTTAGGGTTAGGGTTAGAGTCGGGAGGCGCGAATTTAGGGTTAGGGTTAGAGTCGGGAGGCAGAATTTAGGGTTAGGGTTAGGGTTAGAGTCGGGAGGCAGGGAGTCGGGAGGCGGGAGTCGGGAGGCAGGACTTGATAGAGTCGGGAGGCAGAGTCGGGAGGCATTTAGGGTTAGGGTTAGGGTTAGGGTGGGTTAGGGTTAGGGTTAGGGTTAGGGTTAGGGTTAGGGTTAGGGTTAGAGTCGGGAGGCAGCGCGAATTTAGGGTTAGGGTTAGGGTTAGGGTTAGGGTTAGGGTTAGGGTTAGAGTCGGGAGGCAGGGTTAGGGTTAGGGTTAGGGTTAGGGTTAGAGTCGGGAGGCATTTAGGGTTAGGGTTAGGGTTAGGGTTAGGGTTAGGGTTAGGGTTAGGGTTAGGGTTAGGGTTAGATAGAGTCGGGTTAGGGTTAGGGTTAGAGTCGGGAGGCAGGGAGTCGGGAGTCGGGAGTCGGGAGGCAGAATTTAGGGTTAGGGTTAGAGTCGGGTTAGGGTTAGAGTCGGGAGTCGGGAGGCGCATTTAGGGTTAGAGTCGGGAGGCAGGGTTAGAGTCGGGAGTCGGGAGTCGGGAGGCGAATTTAGGGTTAGGGTTAGAGTCGGGAGTCGGGCATTTAGGGTTGGGGTCGGGAGGCAGAGTCGGGAGGCAGAGTCGGGAGGCAGAATTTAGGGTTAGGGTTAGGGTTAGGGTTAGGGTTAGAGTCGGGAGGCGCGAATTTAGGGTTAGGGTTAGGGTTAGAGTCGGGAGTCGGGGAGTCGGGAGGCAGAGTCGGGAGGCGAATTTAGGGTTAGAGTCGGGAGGCGCGAATTTAGGGTTAGGGTTAGGGTTAGAGTCGGGGGAATTTAGGGTTAGGGTTAGGGTTAGAGTCGGGGAGGCAGCGCGAATTTAGGGTTAGGGTTAGGGTTAGGGTTAGGGTTAGAGTCGGGAGGCGAATTTAGGGTTAGGGTTAGAGTCGGGAGGCAGGGTTAGGGTTAGGGTTAGGGTTAGGGTTAGGGTTAGGGTTAGGGTTAGAGTCGGGAGTCGGGAGGCGCGCATTTAGGGTTAGGGTTAGGGTTAGAGTCGGGAGGGTTAGAGTCGGGGGTTAGAGTCGGGAGGCGCGAATTTAGGGTTAGGGTTAGGGTTAGGGTTAGAGTCGGGAGTCGGGAGGCATTTAGGGTTAGAGTCGGGGGGAGTCGGGAGGCGGGTTAGGGTTAGGGTTAGGGTTAGAGTCGGGAGGCATTTAGGGTTAGGGTTAGGGTTAGGGTTAGGGTCGGGAGGCAGCGCGAATTTAGGGTTAGAGTCGGGAGGCAAATTTAGGGTTAGGGTTAGGGTTAGGGTTAGGGTTAGGGTTAGGGTTAGAGTCGGGAGGCAGCGCGAATTTAGGGTTAGAGTCGGGAGTCGGGAGTCGGGAGTCGGGAGTCGGGAGTCGGGAGTCGGGAGGCATTTAGGGTTAGAGTCGGGAGGCGCGAATTTAGGGTTAGGGTTAGGGTTAGAGTCGGGTTAGAGTCGGGGAGTCGGGAGGCAGTCGGGAGTCGGGATTTAGGGTTAGAGTCGGGAGGCAGAATTTAGGGTTAGGGTTAGGGTTAGGGTTAGGGTTAGGGTTAGGGTTAGGGTTAGAGTCGGGAGGCGGGAGTCGGGAGTCGGGAGGCGCGAATTTAGGGTTAGGGTTAGAGTCGGGAGTCGGGAGGCATTTAGGGTTAGAGTCGGGGGAGTCGGGAGTCGGGAGGCATTTAGGGTTAGAGTCGGGAGGCATTTAGGGTTAGAGTCGGGAGGCGGGAGTCGGGAGGCGAATTTAGGGTTAGGGTTAGAGTCGGGAGGCGAATTTAGGGTCGGGTTAGGGTTAGGGTTAGGGTTAGAGTCGGGAGGCAGCGCGCATTTAGGGTTAGAGTCGGGAGGCAGGGTTAGGGTTAGAGTCGGGAGGCATTTAGGGTTAGGGTTAGGGTTAGGGTTAGAGTCGGGAGTCGGGAGTCGGGAGAATTTAGGGTTAGGGTTAGGGTTAGGGTTAGGGTTAGAGTCGGGAGGCAGCGCGAATTTAGGGTTAGGGTTAGAGTCGGGAGGCGAATTTAGGGTTAGAGTCGGGAGGCGCGAATTTAGGGTTAGGGTTAGGGTTAGGGTTAGGGTTAGAGTCGGGAGGCGAATTTAGGGTTAGGGTTAGGGTTAGGGTGCGAATTTAGGGTTAGGGTTAGAGTCGGGAGGCATTTAGGGTTAGGGTTAGGGTTAGAGTCGGGAGGGAGTCGGGAGGCAGTCGGGAGGCAGCGCGCATTTAGGGTTAGGGTTAGGGTTAGGGTTAGAGTCGGGGGAGTCGGGAGGCGGGAGGCGAATTTAGGGTTAGGGTGCGAATTTAGGGTTAGATTTAGGGTTAGGGTTAGAGTCGGGAGGCGAATTTAGGGTTAGAGTCGGGAGGCAGAGTCGGGAGGCAGCGCGAATTTAGGGTTAGGGTTAGAGAATTTAGGGTTAGGGTTAGAGTCGGGAGGCAGCGCGAATTTAGGGTTAGGGTTAGGGTTAGGGTTAGGGTTAGGGTTAGGGTTAGGGTTAGGGTTAGGGTTGGGTTAGAGTCGGGAGGCAGCGCGAATTTAGGGTTAGAGTCGGGAGGCAGCGCGAATTTAGGGTTAGGGTTAGGGTTAGAGTCGGGAGGCATTTAGGGTTAGGGTTAGAGTCGGGAGGCAGAATTTAGGGTTAGGGTTAGGGTTAGGGTTAGGGTTAGGGTTAGGGTTAGGGTTAGGGTTAGAGTCGGGAGGCATTTAGGGTTAGAGTCGGGAGGCATTTAGGGTTAGGGTGCATTTAGGGTTAGAGTCGGGAGGCAGCGCGAATTTAGGGTTAGGGTTAGGGTTAGGGTTAGAGTCGGGAGTCGGGAGGCGAATTTAGGGTTAGGGTTAGGGTTAGGGTTAGGGTTAGGGTTAGGGTTAGGGTTAGAGTCGGGAGGCGCGAATTTAGGGTTAGGGTTAGAGTCGGGAGGCAGAGTCGGGAGTCGGGAGTCGGGTTAGGGTTAGGGTTAGAGTCGGGAGGCAGCGCGAATTTAGGGTTAGGGTTAGAGTCGGGAGTCGGGAGGCGGGAGGGTTAGAGTCGGGAGTCGGGAGGCAGAGTCGGGAGTCGGGAGTCGGGAGGCATTTAGGGTTAGAGTCGGGAGGCGGGTTAGGGTTAGAGTCGGGAGGCGCGAATTTAGGGTTAGGGTTAGAGTCGGGAGGCAGCGCGAATTTAGGGTTAGAGTCGGGAGGCGCGAATTTAGGGTTAGGGTTAGGGTTAGAGTCGGGAGGCGGGAGTCGGGAGGCAGGGAGGCAGGGAGGCATTTTAGGGTTAGGGTTAGAGTCGGGTTAGAGTCGGGAGGCAGCGAATTTAGGGTTAGGGTTAGGGTTAGGGTTAGAGTCGGGAGTCGGGAGGCATTTAGGGTTAGGGTTAGGGTTAGGGTTAGAGTCGGGAGGCGCGCGAATTTAGGGTTAGGGAATTTAGAGTCGGGAGGCGAATTTAGGGTTAGAGTCGGGAGGCGCGAATTTAGGGTTAGGGTTAGGGTTAGGGTTAGAGTCGGGAGTCGGGAGGGTTAGGGTTAGAGTCGGGAGGCGAATTTAGGGTTAGAGTCGGGAGGCGCGAATTTAGGGTTAGGGTTAGAGTCGGGAGGGTTAGGGTTAGGGTTAGAGTCGGGAGGCGAATTTAGGGTTAGGGTTAGAGTCGGGAGTCGGGAGGCGCGAATTTAGGGTTAGGGTTAGGGTTAGGGTTAGAGTCGGGAGGCGCGAATTTAGGGTTAGGGTTAGAGTCGGGAGGCGAATTTAGGGTCGGGAGGCAGCGCATTTAGGGTTAGGGTTAGGGTTAGGGTTAGATAGAGTCGGGAGGCGCGAATTTAGGGTTAGGGTTAGAGTCGGGAGGCATTTAGGGTTAGGGTTAGAGTCGGGAGGCGCGAATTTAGGGTTAGGGTTAGAGTCGGGAGTCGGGAGGGTTAGGGTTAGGGTTAGAGTCGGGAGGCGCGAATTTAGGGTTAGAGTCGGGGGTTAGAGTCGGGTTAGAGTCGGGAATTTAGAGTCGGGAGGCACGAATTTAGGGTTAGAGTCGGGAGTCGGGTTAGGGTTAGGGTTAGAGTCGGGAGGCGCGAATTTAGGGTTAGAGTCGAATTTAGGGTTAGGGTTAGAGTCGGGAGGCATTTTAGGGTTAGAGTCGGGTTAGGGTTAGAGTCGGGAGGGTTAGGGTTAGAGTCGGGAGTCGGGAGGCGCGAATTTAGGGTTAGAGTCGGGTTAGGGTTAGAGTCGGGAGGCATTTAGGGTTAGAGTCGGGAGGCGCGCGCATTTTAGGGTTAGAGTCGGGAGGCATTTAGGGTTAGGGTTAGAGTCGGGAGGCGCGAATTTAGGGTTAGAGTCGGGAGGCGCGCGCATTTAGGGTTAGGGTTAGAGTCGGGAGTCGGGAGGCGCGAATTTAGGGTTAGAGTCGGGAGGCATTTAGGGTTAGAGTCGGGAGGCGCGAATTTAGGGTTAGAGCGCGAATTTAGGGTTAGAGTCGGGAGGCACGAATTTAGGGTTAGGGTTGGGAGGCGCGAATTTAGGGTTAGGGTTAGAGTCGGGAGGCAGCGAATTTAGAGTCGGGAGGCAGCGCGAATTTAGGGTTAGAGTCGGGAGGCGCGAATTTAGAGTCGGGAGGCGCGAATTTAGGGTTAGAGTCGGGAGGCGCGAATTTAGGGTTAGAGTCGGGAGGCATTTAGGGTTAGAGTCGGGAGGCGCGAATTTTAGGGTTAGGGTTAGAGTCGGGAGGCATTTAGGGTTAGGGTTAGAGTCGGGAGGCAGCGCGCATTTAGGGTTAGAGTCGGGAGTCGGGTTAGGGTTAGGGTTAGAGTCGGGAGGTTAGGGTTAGGGTTAGGGTTAGGGTTAGGGTTAGGGTTAGAGTCGGGAGGCATTAGGGTTAGAGTCGGGAATTTAGGGTTAGGGTTAGAGTCGGGAGGCATTTAGGGTTAGGGTTAGAGTCGGGTTAGGGTTAGGGTTAGGGTTAGAGTCGGGAGGCAGGGTTAGAGTCGGGAGGCATTTAGGGTTAGGGTTAGAGTCGGGAGTCGGGAGGCATTTAGGGTTAGGGTTAGGGTTAGGGTTAGATAGAGTCGGGAGGCATTTAGGGTTAGGGTTAGGGTTAGGGTTAGGGTTAGGGTTAGGGTTAGGGTTAGGGTTAGAGTCGGGAGGCAGAGTCGGGAGGCAGCGCATTTAGGGTTAGGGTTAGAGTCGGGAGGCAGCGCGAATTTAGGGTTAGGGTTAGAGTCGGGAGGCGCGAATTTAGGGTTAGGGTTAGAGTCGGGAGGCAGAGTCGGGAGTCGGGAGGCGCGAATTTAGGGTTAGAGTCGGGAGGCGAATTTAGGGTTAGGGTGGGTTAGGGTTAGAGTCGGGAGGCGAATTTAGGGTTAGGGTTAGGGTTAGAGTCGGGAGGCATTTAGGGTTAGGGTTAGGGTTAGAGTCGGGAGGCATTTAGGGTTAGAGTCGGGTTAGGGTTAGGGTTAGAGTCGGGAGTCGGGAGGCGCGAATTTAGGGTTAGGGTTAGAGTCGGGAGGCAGCGAATTTAGGGTTAGGGTTAGAGTCGGGAGGCGCGAATTTAGGGTTAGGGTTAGGGTTAGGGCGAATTTAGGGTTAGGGTTAGGGTTAGGGTTAGGGTTAGGGTTAGGGTCGGGAGGCGCGAATTTAGGGTTAGGGTTAGGGTTAGGGTTAGGGTTAGGGTTAGGGTTAGAGTCGGGAGGCATTTAGGGTTAGAGTCGGGAGGCAGAGTCGGGAGTCGGGAGGCGCGAATTTAGGGTTAGGGTTAGGGTTAGAGTCGGGAGGCATTTAGGGTTAGAGTCGGGAGTCGGGAGGCATTTAGGGTTAGAGTCGGGAGGCATTTAGGGTTAGGGTTAGGGTTAGAGTCGGGAGGCGAATTTAGGGTTAGAGTCGGGAGGCAGCGAATTTAGGGTTAGAGTCGGGAGGCGAATTTAGGGTTAGGGTTAGGGTTAGGGTTAGGGTTAGGGTCGGGAGGCAGCGCGCATTTAGGGTTAGGGAGGCAGAGTCGGGAGGCAGCGCATTTAGGGTTAGGGTTAGAGTCGGGAGGCGAATTTAGGGTTAGGGTTAGAGTCGGGAGTCGGGAGTCGGGAGTCGGGAGGGTTAGAGTCGGGAGGCATTTAGGGTTAGGGTTAGGGTTAGAGTCGGGAGGCATTTAGGGTTAGGGTTAGAGTCGGGAGGCGAATTTAGGGTTAGAGTCGGGAGTCGGGAGGCATTTAGGGTTAGGGTTAGAGTCGGGAGGCGCGAATTTAGGGTTAGGGTTAGAGCGCGAATTTAGGGTTAGGGTTAGGGTTAGGGTTAGGGTTAGGGTTAGGGTTAGGGTTAGAGTCGGGTTAGGGTTAGAGTCGGGAGGCAGCGCGAATTTAGGGTTAGGGTTAGGGTTAGAGTCGGGAGGCGCGCATTTTAGGGTTAGGGTTAGGGTTAGGGTTAGGGTTAGGGTTAGAGTCGGGAGTCGGGAGGCGCGCATTTAGGGTTAGAGTCGGGAGGCTGCGAATTTAGGGTTAGGGTTAGGGTTAGGGTTAGGGTTAGATAGAGTCGGGAGTCGGGAGGCAGTCGGGAGTCGGGAGTCGGGAGGCATTTAGGGTTAGGGTTAGGGTTAGGGTTAGAGTCGGGAGGCGAATTTAGGGTTAGAGTCGGGAGGGTTAGGGTTAGGGTTAGGGTTAGGGTTAGGGTTAGAGTCGGGAGGCGAATTTAGGGTTAGGGTTAGGGTTAGGGTTAGGGTTAGGGTTAGGGTTAGGGTTAGGGTTAGGGTTAGGGTTAGGGTTAGGGTTAGGGTTAGGGTTAGAGTCGGGAGGGTTAGGGTTAGGGTTAGGGTTAGGGTTAGAGTCGGGAGGCAGCGAATTTAGGGTTAGGGTTAGGGTTAGGGTTAGAGTCGGGAGGCATTTAGGGTTAGGGTTAGAGTCGGGAGGCAGGGTTAGAGTCGGGAGGCAGAGTCGGGAGGCGAATTTAGGGTCGGGTTGGGGAGTCGGGAGGCGCGAATTTAGGGTTAGGGTTAGGGTTAGAGTCGGGAGGCGAATTTAGGGTTAGGGTTAGGGTTAGAGTCGGGTGCGAATTTAGGGTTAGGGTTAGGGTTAGGGTTAGGGTTAGGGTTAGGGTTAGGGTTAGAGTCGGGAGGCAGCGCGAATTTAGGGTTAGGGTTAGAGTCGGGAGGCGGGAGCGAATTTAGGGTTAGAGTCGGGAGTCGGGAGTCGGGTTAGGGTTAGAGTCGGGAGTCGGGAGGCAGCGAATTTAGGGTTAGGGTTAGGGTTAGGGTTAGAGTCGGGAGGCAGAGTCGGGAGGCATTTAGGGTTAGGGTTAGGGTTAGGGTTAGGGTTAGGGTTAGGGTTAGGGTTAGGGTTAGGGTTAGGGTTAGAGTCGGGAGTCGGGAGGCGGGAATTTAGGGTTAGGGTTAGGGTTAGGGTTAGAGTCGGGAGGCGCGAATTTAGGGTTAGGGTTAGAGTCGGGAGTCGGGAGGGTTAGGGTTAGGGTTAGGGTTAGGGTTAGGGTTAGGGTTAGGGTTAGGGTTAGGGTTAGAGTCGGGAGGCATTTAGGGTTAGGGTTAGGGTTAGGGTTAGGGTTAGGGTTAGGGTTAGGGTTAGGGTTAGGGTTAGGGTTAGGGTTAGGGTTAGGGTTAGGGTTAGGGTTAGGGTTAGGGTTAGGGTTAGGGTTAGGGTTAGGGTTAGGGTTAGGGTTAGGGTTAGGGTTAGAGTCGGGAGGCGGGAGTCGGGAGTCGGGAGGCGCGAATTTAGGGTTAGGGTTAGGGTTAGGGTTAGGGTTAGGGTTAGAGTCGGGAGGCAGCGCGAATTTAGGGTTAGGGTTAGGGTTAGGGTTAGGGTTAGGGTTAGGGTTAGAGTCGGGAGGCAGCGAATTTAGGGTTAGGGTTAGGGTTAGGGT
Organism: Dasyurus viverrinus; assembly: GCA_020854095.1. Taxonomy (NCBI): domain Eukaryota; kingdom Metazoa; phylum Chordata; class Mammalia; order Dasyuromorphia; family Dasyuridae; genus Dasyurus; species Dasyurus viverrinus. The sequence goes on along the minus strand of CM037003.1, from coordinate 4,487,176 downwards.
TAGAGTCGGGAGGCAGCGCGAATTTAGGGTTAGGGTTAGAGTCGGGAGTCGGGAGTCGGGAGGCAGAGTCGGGAGGCAGCGCGAATTTAGGGTTAGGGCGAATTTAGGGTTAGAGTCGGGTTAGGGTTAGGGTTAGGGTTAGGGTTAGAGCGAATTTAGGGTTTAGGGTTAGGGTTAGGGTTAGAGTCGGGAGGCGAATTTAGGGTTAGAGTCGGGAGGCAGAGTCGGGAGGCAGCGCGCATTTAGGGTTAGGGTTAGAGTCGGGAGGCGAATTTAGGGTTAGGGTTAGGGTTAGAGTCGGGAGTCGGGAGGCATTTAGGGTTAGGGTTAGAGTCGGGAGGCAGAATTTAGGGTTAGAGTCGGGAATTTAGAGTCGGGAGGCGAATTTAGGGTTAGGGTTAGGGTTAGAGTCGGGTTAGGGTTAGGGTTAGGGTTAGGGTTAGGGTTAGAGTCGGGAGGCGCGAATTTAGGGTTAGAGTCGGGAGGCGCGAATTTAGGGTTAGGGTTAGGGTTAGGGTTAGGGTTAGGGTTAGGGTTAGGGTTAGGGTTAGGGTTAGGGTTAGGGTTAGGGTTAGGGTTAGGGTTAGGGTGGGTTAGGGTTAGGGTTAGGGTTAGGGTTAGGGTTAGGGTTAGGGTTAGGGTTAGGGTTAGGGTTAGGGTTAGGGTTAGGGTTAGGGTTAGATGTGAGTCGGGAGGCATTTTAGGGTTAGGGTTAGGGTTAGAGTCGGGAGTCGGGAGTCGGGAGGCGAATTTAGGGTTAGGGTTAGGGTTAGAGTCGGGAGGCGAATTTAGGGTTAGGGTTAGGGTTAGAGTCGGGAGGCGCGAATTTAGGGTTAGAGTCGGGAGGCAGAGTCGGGAGTAGGGTTAGGGTTAGGGTTAGGGTTAGAGTCGGGAGGCATTTAGGGTTAGGGTTAGAGTCGGGAGGCAGAATTTAGGGTTAGGGTTAGAGTCGGGAGGCGGGAGGCGAATTTAGGGTTAGGGTTAGGGTTAGGGTTAGGGTTAGGGTTAGGGTTAGGGTTAGGGTTAGGGTTAGGGTTAGGGTTAGGGTTAGAGTCGGGAGGCAGAATTTAGGGTTAGGGTTAGGGTTAGGGTTAGGGTTAGGGTTAGGGTTAGGGTTAGGGTTAGGGTTAGAGTCGGGAGGCGCGAATTTAGGGTTAGGGTTAGGGTTAGAGTCGGGAGGCATTTAGGGTTAGAGTCGGGAGGCATTTAGGGTTAGGGTTAGAGTCGGGAGGCGAATTTAGGGTTAGGGTTAGAGTCGGGAGTAGGGTCGGGAGTCGGGTTAGGGTTAGGGTTAGGGTTAGGGTTAGAGTCGGGAGGCATTTAGGGTTAGGGTTAGGGTTAGAGTCGGGAGGCAGAGTCGGGAGTCGGGAGTCGGGAGTCGGGGGGTGGGTTAGGGTTAGAGTCGGGAGGCAGCGAATTTAGGGTTAGGGTTAGAGTCGGGAGGCAGCGCGAATTTAGGGTTAGGGTTAGGGTTAGGGTTAGGGTTAGGGTTAGAGTCGGGAGGCAGGGTTAGGGTTAGGGTTAGGGTTAGAGTCGGGAGGCAGCGCGCATTTTAGGGTTAGGGTTGGGAGGCTTTAGGGTTAGGGTTAGGGTTAGGGTTAGAGTCGGGAGGCAGAATTTAGGGTTAGGGTTAGGGTTAGGGTTAGGGTTAGAGTCGGGAGGCAGAGTCGGGAGGCAGAGTCGGGAGGCATTTAGGGTTAGGGTTAGGGTTAGAGTCGGGTTAGGGTTAGGGTTAGGGTTAGGGTTAGGGTTAGGGTTAGGGTTAGGGTTAGGGTTAGGGTTAGGGTTAGGTTAGGGTTAGGGTTAGGGTTAGGGTTAGGGTTAGGGTTAGGGTTAGGGTTAGGGTTAGGGTTAGGGTTAGGGTTAGGGTTAGGGTTAGGGTTAGGGTTAGGGTTAGGGTTTAGGGTTAGGGTTAGGGTTAGGGTTAGGGTTAGGGTTAGGGTTAGGGTTAGGGTTAGAGTCGGGAGGCGCGAATTTAGGGTTAGGGTTAGGGTTAGGGTTAGGGTTAGAGCGCGAATTTAGGGTTAGGGTTAGGGTTAGGGTTAGAGTCGGGAGGCGAATTTAGGGTTAGAGTCGGGCATTTAGGGTTAGGGTTAGGGTTGGTTAGGGTTAGGGTTAGGGTTAGAGTCGGGAGGCGCGAATTTAGGGTTAGAGTCGGGAGGCGCGAATTTAGGGTTAGGGTTAGGGTTAGAGTCGGGAGGCATTTAGGGTTAGGGTTAGGGTTAGAGTCGGGAGGCGAATTTAGGGTTAGAGTCGGGAGGCGCGAATTTAGGGTTAGAGTCGGGAGGCGCGAATTTAGGGTTAGAGTCGGGAGGCGAATTTAGGGTTAGGGTTAGGGTTAGAGTCGGGAGTCGGGAGGCGAATTTAGGGTTAGAGTCGGGAGGCGAATTTAGGGTTAGAGTCGGGGGTTGGGTTAGGGTTAGAGTCGGGAGTCGGGAGGCATTTAGGGTTAGAGTCGGGCATTTAGGGTTAGAGTCGGGAGTCGGGAGGCAGAATTTAGGGTTAGGGTTAGGGTTAGGGTTAGGGTTAGAGTCGGGAGTCGGGAGTCGGGAGGCGAATTTAGGGTTAGGGTTAGGGTTAGGGTTAGGGTTAGGGTTAGAGTCGGGTTAGGGTTAGCGCGAATTTAGGGTTAGAGTCGGGAGGCGGGAGGCATTTAGGGTTAGGGTTAGAGTCGGGAGTCGGGAGGCGCGAATTTAGGGTTAGGGTTAGAGTCGGGAGGCATTTAGGGTTAGGGTTAGAGTCGGGAGGCGCGAATTTAGGGTTAGGGTTAGAGTCGGGAGGCGCGAATTTAGGGTTAGAGTCGGGGTTAGAGTCGGGAGGCGCGAATTTAGGGTTAGGGTTAGGGTTAGAGTCGGGAGGCGCGAATTTAGGGTTAGAGTCGGGTTAGGGTTAGGGTTAGGGTTAGGGTTAGAGTCGGGAGGCAGCGCATTTAGGGTTAGGGTTAGGGTTAGAGTCGGGAGGCGCGAATTTAGGGTTAGAGTCGGGAGTCGGGAGGCGCGAATTTAGGGTTAGGGTTAGGGTTAGAGTCGGGAGGCGAATTTAGGGTTAGGGTTAGGGTTAGAGTCGGGAGTCGGGAGGCGCGAATTTAGGGTTAGGGTTAGGGTTAGGGTTAGGGTGCGAATTTAGGGTTAGGGTTAGAGTCGGGAGGCAGCGCGAATTTAGGGTTAGAGTCGGGAGTCGGGAGGCGAATTTAGGGTTAGGGTTAGGGTTAGGGTTAGGGTTAGAGTCGGGAGGCGCGAATTTAGGGTTAGGGTTAGAGTCGGGAGGCATTTAGGGTTAGGGTTAGAGTCGGGAGTTAGGGTTAGAGTCGGGAGTCGGGAGGCGAATTTAGGGTTAGGGTTAGGGTTAGGGTTAGGGTTAGAGTCGGGAGGCGAATTTAGGGTTAGAGTCGGGAGTCGGGAGGCAGCGCGAATTTAGGGTTAGGGTTAGAGTCGGGAGGCGAATTTAGGGTTAGGGTTAGAGTCGGGAGGCGCGAATTTAGAGTCGGGTTAGGGTTAGGGTTAGAGTCGGGAGTCGGGAGTCGGGAGGCAGAGTCGGGAGGCGCGAATTTAGGGTTAGGGTTAGAGTCGGGAGGCGCGCGCATTTAGGGTTAGGGTTAGGGTTAGGGTTAGGGTTAGAGTCGGGAGGCGAATTTAGGGTTAGGGTTAGGGTTAGGGTTAGGGTTAGAGTCGGGAGGCAGCGCGAATTTAGGGTTAGGGTTAGGGTTAGGGTTAGGGTTAGGGTTAGAGTCGGGAGGCAGCGCGAATTTAGGGAATTTAGGGTTAGGGTTAGGGTTAGGGTTAGGGTTAGAGTCGGGAGGCACATTTAGGGTTAGGGTTAGGGTTAGAGTCGGGAGGCGCGAATTTAGGGTTAGGGTTAGGGTTAGGGTTAGAGTCGGGAGGCGCGAATTTAGGGTTAGGGTTAGGGTTAGGGTTAGAGTCGGGAGGCAGCGAATTTAGGGTTAGAGTCGGGTTAGGGTTAGAGTCGGGAGGCGAATTTAGGGTTAGAGTCGGGAGGCGGGAATTTAGGGTTAGAGTCGGGTTAGGGTTAGAGTCGGGAGGCGCGAATTTAGGGTTAGGGTTAGAGTCGGGAGGCATTTAGGGTTAGGGTTAGAGTCGGGAGGCGCGCATTTAGGGTTAGGGTTAGAGTCGGGAGGCGCGAATTTAGGGTTAGAGTCGGGTTAGGGTTAGAGTCGGGTTAGGGTTAGGGTTAGGGTTAGAGTCGGGAGCGCGAATTTAGGGTTAGGGTTAGGGTTAGAGTCGGGAGGCAGCGCGAATTTAGGGTTAGAGCGCGAATTTAGGGTTAGATAGAGTCGGGAGTCGGGAGGCATTTAGGGTTAGAGTCGGGAGGCGGGAATTTAGGGTTAGGGTTAGGGTTAGAGTCGGGAGTCGGGAGGCACGCATTTAGGGTTAGGGTTAGAGTCGGGAGTCGGGAGGCGCGAATTTAGGGTTAGGGTTAGGGTTAGAGTCGGGAGGCGCGAATTTAGGGTTAGGGTTAGGGTTAGGGTTAGGGTTAGGGTGCGCGAATTTAGGGTTAGGGTTAGAGTCGGGAGTCGGGAGGCATTTAGGGTTAGAGTCGGGAGGCAGCGAATTTAGGGTTAGAGTCGGGAGGCGCGAATTTAGGGTTAGGGTTAGGGTTAGGGTTAGGGTTAGGGTTAGGGTTAGAGTCGGGAGGCGCGAATTTAGGGTTAGGGTTAGAGTCGGGAGGCGCGAATTTAGGGTTAGGGTTAGAGTCGGGAGGCGAATTTAGGGTTAGGGTTAGGGTTAGGGTTAGGGTTAGAGTCGGGAGGCGCGAATTTAGGGTTAGGGTTAGAGTCGGGAGGCAGCGCGAATTTAGGGTTAGGGTTAGGGTTAGAGTCGGGAGGCATTTAGGGTTAGGGTTAGGGTTAGAGTCGGGAGGCAGCGCGAATTTAGGGTTAGGGTTAGGGTTAGGGTTAGAGTCGGGAGGCCCGTCCCGAATTTAGGGTTAGGGTTAGGGTTAGAGCGCGAATTTAGGGTTAGAGTCGGGAGGCAGCGCGAATTTAGGGTTAGGGTTAGGGTTAGGGTTAGGGTTAGGGTTAGGGTTAGGGTTAGAGTCGGGAGGCACGAATTTAGGGTTAGGGTTAGAGTCGGGAGGCGGGAGTCGGGGGTTAGGGTTAGAGTCGGGAGTCGGGTTAGGGTTAGAGTCGGGAGGCGCGAATTTAGGGTTAGGGTTAGGGTTAGAGTCGGGTTAGGGTTAGAGTTGATAGGGTTAGAGTCGGGAGGCGCGAATTTAGGGTTAGGGTTAGAGTCGGGAGGGTTAGGGTTAGAGTCGGGAGTCGGGAGGCGCGAATTTAGGGTTAGGGTTAGAGTCGGGAGGCGAATTTAGGGTTAGGGTTAGAGCGCGAATTTAGGGTTAGGGTTAGAGTCGGGAGGGTTAGGGTTAGGGTTAGGGTTAGGGTTAGGGTTAGAGTCGGGAGGCGCGAATTTAGGGTTAGAGTCGGGAGGCAGCGCGCATTTAGGGTTAGAGTCGGGAGGCGCGAATTTAGGGTTAGGGTTAGAGTCGGGAGGCGCGAATTTAGGGTTAGGGTTAGAGCGCGAATTTAGGGTTAGGGTTAGAGTCGGGAGGCATTTAGGGTTAGAGTCGGGAGGCAGCGAATTTAGGGTTAGGGTTAGAGTCGGGAGGCGAATTTAGGGTTAGGGTTAGGGTTAGGGTTAGGGTTAGAGTCGGGAGGCGCGAATTTAGGGTTAGGGTTAGAGTCGGGAGGCGAATTTAGGGTTAGGGTTAGAGCCGGGAGGCGAATTTAGGGTTAGGGTTAGGGTTAGGGTTAGAGTCGGGAGCGCGAATTTAGGGTTAGGGTTAGAGTCGGGAGGCATTTAGGGTTAGGGTTAGGGTTAGGGTTAGGGTTAGGGTTAGGGTTAGGGTTAGAGTCGGGAGTCGGGAGGCGCGAATTTAGGGTTAGGGTTAGGGTTAGGGTTAGAGTCGGGAGTCGGGAGGCGCGAATTTAGGGTTAGGGTTAGAGTCGGGAGGCATGCGCGAATTTAGGGTTAGAGCGCGAATTTAGGGTTAGGGTTAGGGTTAGGGTTAGAGTCGGGAGGCATTTAGGGTTAGAGTCGGGAGTCGGGAGGCGGGGTTAGGGTTAGGGTTAGAGTCGGGTTAGGGTTAGAGTCGGGAGGCGCGAATTTAGGGTTAGGGTTAGAGTCGGGAGGCGAATTTAGGGTTAGGGTTAGAGTCGGGAGTCGGGAGGCGAATTTAGGGTTAGGGTTAGAGCGCGAATTTAGGGTTAGAGTCGGGAGGCGCGAATTTAGGGTGGCGCGAATTTAGGGTTAGGGTTAGGGTTAGAGTCGGGCGAATTTAGGGTTAGGGTTAGGGTTAGGGTTAGAGTCGGGAGGCGGGAATTTAGGGTTAGGGTTAGGGTTAGGGTTAGAGTCGGGAGGGTTAGGGTTAGGGTTAGAGTCGGGAGGCGCGAATTTAGGGTTAGGGTTAGGGTTAGAGTCGGGAGGCGCGAATTTAGGGTTAGGGTTAGGGTTAGAGATAGGGTTAGAGTCGGGAGTCGGGAGGCAGCGCGAATTTAGGGTTAGGGTTAGAGTCGGGAGTCGGGAGGCGCGAATTTAGGGTTAGGGTTAGGGTTAGAGTCGGGAGGCAGCGCGAATTTAGGGTTAGAGTCGGGAGGCGGGTTAGGGTTAGGGTTAGGGTTAGAGTCGGGTTAGAGTCGGGAGGCGAATTTAGGGTTAGAGTCGGGAGGCAGCGAATTTAGGGTTAGGGTTAGGGTTAGGGTTAGGGTTAGGGTTAGAGTCGGGAGGCGCGAATTTAGGGTTAGGGTTAGGGTTAGGGTTAGGGTTAGGGTTAGGGTTAGAGTCGGGAGTCGGGAGGCGAATTTAGGGTTAGAGTCGGGAGGCAGCGAATTTAGGGTTAGGGTTAGAGTCGGGAGGCGAATTTAGGGTTAGAGTCGGGAGGCAGCGCGAATTTTAGGGTTAGAGTCGGGAGGCGCGAATTTAGGGTTAGGGTTAGGGTTAGGGTTAGGGTTAGAGTCGGGAGGCGAATTTAGGGTTAGGGTTAGAGTCGGGTTAGAGTCGGGAGGGTTAGGGTTAGAGTCGGGAGGCGAATTTAGGGTTAGGGTCGGGAGGCGAATTTAGGGTTAGAGTCGGGAGGCGCGAATTTAGGGTTAGGGTTAGGGCGCGAATTTAGGGTTAGAGTCGGGAGGCGCGAATTTAGGGTTAGGGTTAGAGTCGGGAGGGTTAGGGTTAGGGTTAGGGTTAGATGGGTTAGGGTTAGAGTCGGGTTAGAGTCGGGAGTCGGGAGTCGGGTTAGAGTCGCGAATTTAGGGTTAGAGTCGGGAGTCGGGAGGCAGCGCGAATTTAGGGTTAGGGTTAGAGTCGGGAGGCGCATTTAGGGTTAGGGTTAGAGCGCGAATTTAGGGTTAGAGTCGGGAATTTAGGGTTAGGGTTAGGGTTAGAGTCGGGAGGCGCGAATTTAGGGTTAGGGTTAGAGTCGGGAGGCGCGAATTTAGGGTTAGGGTGCGCGAATTTAGGGTTAGGGTTAGGGTTAGAGTCGGGAGGCGCGAATTTAGGGTTAGGGTTAGAGTCGGGAGTCGGGAGGCGCGAATTTAGGGTTAGAGTCGGGAGGCGCGAATTTAGGGTTAGGGTTAGAGTCGGGAGGCATTTAGGGTTAGGGTTAGAGTCGGGAGGCGAATTTAGGGTTAGGGTTAGAGTCGGGAATTTAGGGTTAGGGTTAGGGTTAGGGTTAGAGTCGGGAGGCGCGAATTTAGGGTCGGGAGGCGAATTTAGGGTTAGGGTTAGAGTCGGGAGGCAGGGAGGCACGAATTTAGGGTTAGGGTTAGGGTTAGGGTTAGGGTTAGAGTCGGGAGTCGGGAGGCGAATTTAGGGTTAGGGTTAGGGTTAGGGTTAGGGTTAGGGTTAGGGTTAGGGTTAGAGTCGGGAGCGCGAATTTAGGGTGCGAATTTAGGGTTAGAGTCGGGAGGCAGGGTTAGGGTTAGGGTTAGGGTTAGATAGAGTCGGGAGGCAGCGCGAATTTAGGGTTGATAGAGTCGGGAGTCGGGAGGCAGCGAATTTAGGGTTAGGGTTAGGGAGTCGGGAGGGTTAGGGTGCGCGAATTTAGGGTTAGGGTTAGGGTTAGGGTTAGAGCGCGAATTTAGGGTTAGAGCGCGAATTTAGGGTTAGGGTTAGAGCCGGGAGGCAGCGCGAATTTAGGGTTAGGGTCGGGAGTCGGGAGGCAGCGCATTTAGGGTTAGGGTTAGAGTCGGGAGTCGGGAGGCTTAAGGGTTAGGGTTAGAGTCGGGAGGCAGGGTTAGGGTTAGGGTTAGAGTCGGGTTAGGGTTAGAGTCGGGAGGCAAATCGGGAGGCAGGGTTAGGGTTAGAGTCGGGAGGCATTTAGGGTTAGGGTTAGGGTTAGAGTCGGGAGGCAGGGTTAGGGTTAGAGTCGGGAGGCATTTAGGGTTAGAGTCGGGAGGCGCGAATTTAGAGTCGGGAGTCGGGAGGCATTTAGGGTTAGGGTTAGGGTTAGGGTTAGAGTCGGGAAGGGTTAGGGTTAGAGTCGGGAATTTAGGGTTAGGGTTAGGGTTAGGGTTAGAGCGCGAATTTAGGGTTAGGGTTAGAGTTAGGGTTAGAGTCGGGAGGCATTTAGGGTTAGAGTCGGGAGGCATTTAGGGTTAGGGTTAGGGTTAGGGTTAGAGTCGGGAGGCGGGAGGCGCATTTAGGGTTAGGGTTAGGGTTAGGGTTAGGGTTAGAGTCGGGAGGTTAGGGTTAGGGTTAGAGTCGGGAGGCATTTAGGGTTAGGGTTAGGGTTAGAGTCGGGAGTCGGGAGGCGAATTTAGGGTTAGAGTCGGGAGTCGGGAGGCATTTTAGGGTTAGGGTTAGAGTCGGGAGGCGCGCATTTAGGGTTAGGGTTAGGGTTAGGGTTAGAGTCGGGAGGCAGCGCGCATTTAGGGTTAGGGTTAGAGTCGGGAGGCGGGAGGCGCGAATTTAGAGTCGGGAGGCGAATTTAGGGTTAGGGTTAGGGTTAGGGTTAGGGTTAGGGTTAGGGTTAGGGTTAGGGTCGGGAGGCATTTAGGGTTAGGGTTAGGGTTAGGGTTAGGGTGCGCGCATTTAGGGTTAGGGTTAGGGTCGGGAGGCGAATTTAGGGTTAGGGTTAGAGTCGGGAGGCATTTAGGGTTAGGGTTAGGGTTAGGGTTAGGGTTAGAGTCGGGTTAGGGTTAGGGTTAGAGCGCGAATTTAGGGTTAGAGTCGGGAGGCATTTAGGGTTAGAGTGCGCGCATTTAGGGTTAGGGTTAGGGTTAGGGTTAGAGTCGGGAGGCGGGAGGCAGCGCATTTAGAGTCGGGAGGCGAATTTAGGGTTAGAGTCGGGAGTCGGGAGGCAGCGCGAATTTAGGGTTAGAGTCGGGAGTCGGGAGGCGCATTTAGGGTTAGGGTTAGGGTTAGGGTTAGGGTTAGGGTTAGGGTTAGGGTTAGGGTTAGGGTTAGGGTTAGGGTTAGGGTTAGGGTTAGGGTTAGGGTTAGGGTTAGAGTCGGGAGTCGGGAGGCAGGGAGTCGGGAGGCGGGAGGCGAATTTAGGGTTAGAGTCGGGAGGCGAATTTAGAGTCGGGTTAGGGTTAGGGTTAGGGTTAGGGTTAGGGTTAGAGTCGGGAGGCACGAATTTAGGGTTAGGGTTAGAGTCGGGAGGCATTTAGGGTTAGGGTTAGGGTTAGGGTTAGAGTTAGGGTTAGAGCGCGAATTTAGGGTTAGGGAGTCGGGAGGCACGAATTTAGGGTTAGGGTTAGAGTCGGGAGGCATTTAGGGTTAGGGTTAGGGTTAGATGTAGAGTCGGGAGGCGCGAATTTAGGGTTAGGGTTAGAGTCGGGAGGCATTTAGGGTTAGGGTTAGGGTTAGAGTCGGGAGTCGGGAGGCAGGAGTCGGGAGGCATTTAGGGTTAGGGTTAGGGTTAGGGTTAGAGTCGGGAGTCGGGAGGCAGAGTCGGGAGTCGCGCATTTAGGGTTAGGGTTAGGGTTAGGGTTAGAGTCGGGAGTCGGGAGGCAGCGCGCATTTAGGGTTAGAGTCGGGAGGCAGAGTCGGGAGGCAGCGCGAATTTAGGGTTAGGGTTAGGGTTAGGGTTAGGGTTAGAGTCGGGAGGCAGCGCGAATTTAGGGTTAGAGTCGGGAGGCGGGAGTCGGGAGGCAGAGTCGGGAGTCGGGAGTCGGGAGGCGGGAGTCGGGAGGCAGCGAATTTAGGGTTAGAGTCGGGTTAGGGTTAGGGTTAGAGTCGGGAGGCGCGAATTTAGGGTTAGGGTTAGGGTTAGGGTTAGGGTTAGAGTCGGGAGTCGGGAGGCAGAGTCGGGAGGCAGCGCGCATTTAGGGTTAGGGTTAGGGTTAGGGTTAGGGTTAGAGTCGGGTTAGGGTTAGGGTTAGGGTTAGGGTTAGGGTTAGGGTTAGGGTTAGGGTTAGAGTCGGGAGGCAGAGTCGGGAGAGTCGGGAGGCAGAGTCGGGAGGCAGAATTTAGGGTCGGGAGGCGAATTTAGGGTTAGAGTCGGGAGGCGAATTTAGGGTTAGAGTCGGGAGTCGGGAGGCGGGTTTAGGGTTAGGGTTAGAGTCGGGAGGCAGAGTCGGGAGGCAGCGCGAATTTAGGGTTAGAGTCGGGAGGCTGGATTTAGGGTTAGGGTTAGAGTCGGGAGGCATTTTTAGGGTTAGGGTTAGAGCGCGAATTTAGGGTTAGAGTCGGGAGGCATTTAGGGTTAGGGTTAGAGTCGGGAGGCATTTAGGGTTAGGGTTAGAGTCGGGAGGCATTTAGGGTTAGGGTTAGAGTCGGGGGTTAGAGTCGGGAGGCATTTAGGGTTAGAGTCGGGAGGCAGAATTTAGGGTTAGGGTTAGAGTCGGGTTAGGGTTAGGGTTAGAGTCGGGAGGCAGTCGGGAGGCGCGAATTTAGGGTTAGAGAGTCGGGAGGCGAATTTAGGGTTAGGGTTAGAGTCGGGAGGCAGCGCATTTAGGGTTAGGGTTAGGGTTAGGGTTAGAGTCGGGAGTCGGGAGGCAGGGGAGTCGGGAGTCGGGAGTCGGGAGGCGGGTTAGGGTTAGGGTTAGAGTCGGGAGGCATTTAGGGTTAGGGTTAGAGTCGGGAGGCAGCGCATTTAGGGTTAGGGTTAGGGTTAGAGTTGGGTTAGGGTTAGAGTCGGGAGGCATTTAGAGTCGGGAGGCGAATTTGGGGTTAGGGTTAGAGTCGGGGGTTAGGGTTAGAGTCGGGAGTCGGGAGTCGGGAGTCGGGAGGCACGAATTTAGGGTTAGAGTCGGGAGGCATTTAGGGTCGGGAGGCAGAGTCGGGAGGCAGCGCGAATTTAGGGTTAGAGTCGGGAGGCGAATTTAGGGTTAGAGTCGGGAGGCGAATTTAGGGTTAGGGTTAGAGTCGGGAGGCGAATTTAGGGTTAGGGTTAGAGTCGGGAGGCGGGAGTCGGGCATTTAGGGTTAGGGTTAGGGTTAGGGTTAGGGTTAGGGTTAGGGTTAGGGTTAGAGTCGGGAGGCGAATTTAGGGTTAGAGTCGGGGGGGAGTCGGGAGGCATTTAGGGTTAGGGTTAGGGTTAGGGTTAGGGTTAGGGTTAGGGTTAGGGTTAGGGTTAGGGTTAGGGTTAGGGTTAGGGTTAGGGTTAGGGTTAGGGTTAGGGTTAGGGTTAGGGTTAGGGTTAGGGTTAGAGTCGGGAGGCGGGAATTTAGGGTTAGGGTTAGAGTCGGGAGGCAGAATTTAGGGTTGGGTTAGAGTCGGGAGGCAGGGAATTTAGGGCGCGAATTTAGGGTTAGGGTTAGGGTGCGAATTTAGAGTCGGGAGGCAGAGTCGGGAGGCAGAGTCGGGAGGCATTTAGGGTTAGAGTCGGGAGGCATTTAGGGTTAGAGTCGGGAGGCATTTAGGGTTAGAGTCGGGAGGCGGGAGTCGGGAGGCAGAGTCGGGAGGCAGCGAATTTAGGGTTAGAGTCGGGAGGCGCGAATTTAGGGTTAGGGTTAGGGTTAGAGTCGGGGGGGGAGTCGGGAGGCAGAGTCGGGAGGCAGATAGAGTCGGGAGGCAGAGTCGGGAGGCATTTAGGGTTAGGGTTAGAGTCGGGAGGCGAATTTAGGGTTAGGGTTAGAGTCGGGAGTCGGGTTAGGGTTAGGGTTAGGGTTAGGGTTAGAGTCGGGAGGCGCGCATTTAGGGTTAGGGTTAGGGTTAGAGTCGGGAGGCGCGAATTTAGGGTTAGGGTTAGAGTCGGGAGGCAGCGCGAATTTAGGGTTAGGGTTAGAGTCGGGAGGCAGAATTTAGGGTTAGAGTCGGGTTAGGGTTAGGGTTAGGGTTAGGGTTAGGGTTAGAGTCGGGAGGCGAATTTAGGGAGGCAGCGCGAATTTAGGGTTAGGGTTAGGGAGTCGGGAGGCAGGGTTAGGGTTAGGGTTTAGGGTTAGGGTTAGGGTTAGAGAGTCGGGAGGCATTTAGGGTTAGGGTTAGAGTCGGGGGGGGTTAGGGTTAGGGTTAGGGTTAGAGTCGGGAGGCGGGAGGCAGGGAATTTAGGGTTAGGGTTAGAGTCGGGAGGCAGAATTTAGGGTTAGAGTCGGGGGAGTCGGGAGGCGGGAATTTAGGGTTAGGGTTAGGGTTAGGTAGGGTTAGGGTTAGGGTTAGAGTCGGGAGGCGGGAGTCGGGAGGCGGGCATTTAGGGTTAGAGTCGGGAGGCGAATTTAGGGTTAGGGTTAGAGTCGGGAGTCGGGAGGCATTTAGGGTTAGGGTTAGGGTTAGGGTTAGGGTTAGAGTCGGGA
>CM037003.1:4411988-4471988 GCA_020854095.1 Dasyurus viverrinus | reverse complement strand
GGTTAGGGTTAGGGTTAGGGTTAGGGTTAGGGTTAGGGTTAGGGTTAGGGTTAGGGTTAGGGTTAGGGTTAGGGTTAGAGTCGGGAGTCGGGAGTCGGGAGTCGGGTTAGGGTTAGGGTTAGATAGAGTCGGGAGTCGGGAGGCGCGAATTTAGGGTTAGGGTTAGGGTTAGAGTCGGGTTAGATTTAGGGTTAGGGTTAGAGTCGGGAGGCGGGTTAGGGTTAGGGTTGGTTAGGGTTAGAGTCGGGAGGCGCGAATTTTAGGGTTAGAGTCGGGAGGCATTTAGGGTTAGAGTCGGGAGTCGGGAGCGCGAATTTAGGGTTAGAGTCGGGAGGCATTTAGGGTCGGGAGGCAGTGCGAATTTAGGGTTAGAGTCGGGAGGCGCGCATTTAGGGTTAGGGTTAGGGTTAGAGTCGGGAGTCGGGAATTTAGGGTTAGGGTTAGAGTCGGGAGGCGCGCATTTAGGGTTAGAGTCGGGAGGCGCGAATTTAGGGTTAGAGTCGGGAGGCGCGAATTTAGGGTTAGGGTTAGAGTCGGGAGTCGGGAGGCGCGAATTTAGGGTTAGAGTCGGGAGGCGCGAATTTAGGGTTAGGGTTAGAGTCGGGAGTCGGGAGTCGGGTTAGAGTCGGGAGGCGCGAATTTAGGGTTAGAGTCGGGAGGCGCGAATTTTAGGGTTAGAGTCGGGGGAATTTAGGGTTAGGGTTAGAGTCGGGAGGCGGGAGTCGGGAGGCATTTAGGGTTAGGGTTAGGGTTAGAGTCGGGAGTCGGGAGGCGCGAATTTAGGGTTAGAGTCGGGAGGCGCGCATTTAGGGTTAGGGTTAGAGTCGGGAGGGTTAGAGTCGGGAGGCATTTAGGGTTAGAGTCGGGAGGCATTTAGGGTTAGGGTTAGAGTCGGGAGGCGCGAATTTAGGGTTAGAGTCGGGAGGCGCGAATTTAGGGTTAGAGTCGGGAGTCGGGAGGCATTTAGGGTTAGAGTCGGGAGTCGGGAGGCAGCGCGAATTTAGGGTTAGAGTCGGGAGGCATTTAGGGTTAGAGTCGGGAGGCATTTAGGGTTAGAGTCGGGAGGCAGCGCGAATTTAGGGTTAGGGTTAGGGTTAGGGTTAGAGTCGGGATTTAGGGTTAGAGTCGGGAGTCGGGAATTTAGAGTCGGGAGTCGGGAGGCAGAGTCGGGAGGCATTTAGGGTTAGGGATTTAGGGTTAGGGTTAGGGTCGGGAGGCATTTAGGGTTAGAGTCGGGAGGCAGCGCGCATTTAGGGTTAGGGTTAGAGTCGGGAGGCATTTAGGGTTAGGGTTAGAGTCGGGAGTCGGGAGGCATTTAGGGTTAGAGTCGGGAGGCGAATTTAGGGTTAGAGTCGGGAGGCAGAATTTAGGGTTAGAGTCGGGAGGCAGAGTCGGGAGGCATTTAGGGTTAGAGTCGGGAGGCGCGAATTTAGGGTTAGAGTCGGGAGTCGGGAGGCAGCGCATTTAGAGTCGGGAGGGTTAGAGTCGGGAGGCGCGAATTTAGGGTTAGGGTTAGGGTTAGGGTTAGGGTTAGGGTTAGGGTTAGGGTTAGGGTTAGGGTTAGGGTTAGGGTTAGAGTCGGGAGGCAGGGAGTCGGGAGGCATTTAGGGTTAGGGTTAGGGTTAGAGTCGGGAGGCGAATTTAGGGTTAGAGTCGGGAGGCAGCGCATTTAGGGTTAGGGTTAGGGTTAGAGTCGGGAGTCGGGAGGCAGCGCGAATTTAGGGTTAGGGTTGGGTTAGGGTTAGAGTCGGGAGTCGGGAGTCGGGAGGCGCGAATTTAGGGTTAGAGTCGGGAGGCAGAAGAGTCGGGAGGCGCATTTAGGGTTAGGGTTAGAGTCGGGAGGCATTTAGGGTTAGGGTTAGAGTCGGGAGTCGGGAGGCGGGAGGCGCGAATTTAGGGTTAGGGTTAGAGTCGGGAGGCATTTAGGGTTAGAGTCGGGAGGCGGGAGGCATTTAGGGTTAGGGTTAGGGTTAGGGTTAGAGTCGGGAGGCGGGAGGCAGAGTCGGGAGGCGAATTTAGGGTTAGAGTCGGGAGGCAGCGCGAATTTAGGGTTAGGGTTAGAGTCGGGAGGCATTTAGGGTTAGGGTTAGGGTTAGGGTTAGGGTTAGAGTCGGGAGGCAGAATTTAGGGTTAGGGTTAGGGTTAGAGTCGGGGGGAGTCGGGAGGCGCGAATTTAGGGTTAGGGTTAGGGTTAGGGTTAGGGTTAGGGTTAGAGTCGGGAGGCAGAGTCGGGAGGCATTTAGGGTTAGGGTTAGAGTCGGGAGGCGAATTTAGGGTTAGGGTCGGGAGGCAGAATTTAGGGTTAGGGTTAGAGTCGGGAGGCGCGAATTTAGGGTTAGGGTTAGAGTCGGGAGGCATTTAGGGTTAGAGTTGGGGGAGTCGGGAGGCAGAGTCGGGAGTCGGGAGGCATTTAGGGTTAGGGTTAGGGTTAGAGTCGGGAGTCGGGAGTCGGGAGGCAGCGCGAATTTAGGGTTAGGGTTAGGGTTAGGGTTAGGGTTAGGGTTAGAGTCGGGAGGCATTTTAGGGTTAGAGTCGGGAGGCATTTTAGGGTTAGGGTTAGGGTTAGGGTTAGGGTTAGGGTTAGGGTTAGAGTCGGGAGGCGCGCATTTAGGGTTAGGGTTAGGGTCGGGAGGCGCGAATTTAGGGTTAGGGTTAGGGTTAGGGTTAGGGTTAGGGTTAGAGTCGGGAGTCGGGAGGCAGGGTTAGGGTTAGGGTTAGGGTTAGGGTTAGGGTTAGAGTCGGGAGGCGCGCATTTAGGGTTAGGGTTAGAGTCGGGAGGCAGAGTCGGGAGGCATTTAGGGTTAGGGTTAGAGTCGGGAGGCGAATTTAGGGTTAGGGTTAGGGTTAGGGTTAGAGTCGGGAGGCATTTAGGGTTAGGGTTAGGGTTAGGGTTAGGGTTAGGGTTAGGGTTAGGGTTAGAGTCGGGAGGCGGGAGGCGGGAGGCAGCGCATTTAGGGTTAGGGTTAGAGTCGGGAGTCGGGAGGCAGAGTCGGGAGGCAGCGCGCGAATTTAGGGTTAGAGTCGGGAGGCGCGAATTTAGGGTTTAGGGTTAGAGTCGGGAGGGTTAGGGTTAGGGTTAGAGTCGGGAGGCATTTTAGGGTTAGGGTTAGGGTTAGGGTTAGGGTTAGGGTTAGGGTTAGAGTCGGGAGGCGCGAATTTAGGGTTAGGGTTAGAGTCGGGAGGCAGGGAGGCAGCGCGCATTTTAGGGTTAGGGTTAGGGTTAGGGTTAGGGTTAGGGTTAGAGTCGGGAGGGTTAGGGTTAGGGTTTAGGGTTAGGGTTAGGGTTAGAGTCGGGAGGCATTTAGGGTTAGGGTTAGAGTCGGGAGGCAGCGCATTTAGGGTTAGGGTTAGGGTTAGAGTCGGGAGGCATTTAGGGTTAGGGTTAGGGTTAGGGTTAGGGTTAGGGTTAGAGTCGGGAGGCAGGGAGGCAGGGAGTCGGGAGGCGCATTTAGGGTTAGGGTTAGGGTTAGAGTCGGGAGGCGCGTATTTTAGGGTTAGGGTTAGATAGAGTCGGGAGGCAGGGTTAGGGTTAGGGTTAGGGTTAGGGTTAGGGTTAGGGTTAGGGTTAGAGTCGGGAGGCATTTAGGGTTAGGGTTAGAGTCGGGAGGCGCGAATTTAGGGTTAGGGTTAGAGTCGGGAGGCGAATTTAGGGTTAGGGTTAGGGTTAGGGTTAGGGTTAGGGTTAGGGTTAGAGTCGGGAGGCGCATTTAGGGTTAGAGTCGGGAGGCATTTAGGGTTAGAGTCGGGAGGCGGGAGGCGGGAGTCGGGAGGCAGGGAGTCGGGAGGCGAATTTAGGGTTAGGGTTAGAGTCGGGAGGCATTTAGGGTTAGGGTTAGAGTCGGGAGGCATTTAGGGTTAGGGTTAGGGTTAGGGTTAGATGTCGGGAGGCGCGAATTTAGGGTTAGAGTCGGGAGGCGCGAATTTAGGGTTAGGGTTAGGGTTAGAGTCGGGAGGCGCGAATTTAGGGTTAGGGTTAGAGTCGGGAGGCAGCGCGAATTTAGGGTTAGGGTTAGGGTTAGGGTTAGAGTCGGGAGGCACGAATTTAGAGTCGGGAGGCAGGGTTAGAGTCGGGAGGCATTTTTAGGGTTAGAGTCGGGAGGCGCTCGGGAGGCGGGAGGCGCGAATTTAGGGTTAGGGTTAGAGTCGGGAGTCGGGAGGCATTTAGGGTTAGGGTTAGAGTCGGGAGGCGCGAATTTAGGGTTAGGGTTAGAGTCGGGAGGCAGCGCATTTAGGGTTAGGGTTAGGGTTAGAGTCGGGAGGCGGGAGGCAGAGTCGGGAGGCAGAGTCGGGAGGCATTTAGGGTTAGAGTCGGGAGTCGGGAGGCAGAATTTAGGGTTAGGGTTAGGGTTAGGGTTAGAGTCGGGGGGTTAGGGTGAGTCGGGAGGCAGAGTCGGGAGTCGGGAGGCAGAGTCGGGAGTCGGGAGGCGGGAGTCGGGAGGCAGGGTTAGAGTCGGGTTAGGGTTAGAGTCGGGAGGCGAATTTAGGGTTAGGGTTAGGGTTAGGGTTAGGGTTAGGGTTAGGGTTAGAGTCGGGAGGCAGCGCGAATTTAGGGTTAGGGTTAGGGTTAGGGTTAGGGTTAGGGTTAGGGTTAGGGTTAGGGTTAGATAGAGTCGGGGGGAGTCGGGAGGCATTTAGGGTTAGGGTTAGGGTTAGGGTTAGGGTTAGGGTTAGGGTTAGGGTTAGGGTTAGGGTTAGGGTTAGGGTTAGGGTTAGGGTTAGGGTTAGAGTCGGGAGGCATTTAGGGTTAGGGTTAGAGTCGGGAGGCGCATTTAGGGTTAGAGTCGGGAATTTAGAGTCGGGAGGCATTTAGGGTTAGGGTTAGGGTTAGGGTTAGGGTTAGGGTTAGGGTTAGAGTCGGGAGGCAGAGTCGGGAGTCGGGAGGCGGGAGGCGGGAATTTAGGGTTAGGGTTAGAGTCGGGAGGCAGCGCGAATTTAGGGTTAGGGTTAGGGTTAGAGTCGGGAGGCAGCGCGAATTTAGGGTTAGGGTTAGGGTGGGTTAGGGTTAGATAGAGTCGGGAGGGTTAGGGTTAGGGTTAGGGTTAGGGTTAGGGTTAGAGTCGGGAGGCAGCGCGCATTTAGGGTTAGGGTTAGAGTCGGGAGTCGGGAGGCGGGAGGCGGGAGTCGGGAGGCATTTAGGGTTAGGGTTAGAGTCGGGAGGCGGGAATTTAGGGTTAGAGTCGGGAGGCGGGAGTCGGGAGGCGCGAATTTTAGGGTTAGGGTTAGGGTTAGGGTTAGAGTCGGGAGGCGGGAATTTAGGGTTAGGGTTAGGGTTAGGGTTAGAGTCGGGAGGCAGGAGTCGGGAGTCGGGAGTCGGGAGGCAGGCGCATTTAGGGTTAGAGTCGGGAGGCAGCGCGAATTTAGGGTTAGGGTTAGGGTTAGGGTTAGAGTCGGGAGGCATTTAGGGTTAGGGTTAGGGTTAGGGTTAGGGTTAGAGTCGGGAGGCGAATTTAGGGTTAGGGTTAGAGTTGGGGAGTCGGGAGGGTTAGGGTTAGGGTTAGATAGAGTCGGGAGTCGGGAGGCATTTAGGGTTAGGGTTAGAGTCGGGAGGCAGTCGGGAGGCAGAATTTAGGGTTAGAGTCGGGAGTCGGGAGTCGGGAGGCATTTAGGGTTAGGGTTAGAGTCGGGTTAGGGTTAGAGTCGGGAGGCAGAGTCGGGAGGCAGAGTCGGGAGGCAGCGCGAATTTAGGGTTAGAGTCGGGAGGCGCGAATTTAGGGTTAGGGTTAGGGTTAGGGTTAGGGTTAGGGTTAGGGTTAGGGTTAGGGTTAGGGTTAGGGTTAGGGTTAGGGTTAGGGTTAGAGTTTAGGGTTAGGGTTAGAGTCGGGAGGCATTTTAGGGTTAGGGTTAGGGTTAGGGTTAGGGTTAGGGTTAGGGTTAGGGTTAGGGTTAGGGTTAGGGTTAGGGTTAGGGTTAGGGTTAGAGCGCGCATTTAGGGTTAGGGTTAGAGTCGGGAGGCAGCGCGAATTTAGGGTTAGGGTCGGGTTAGGGTTAGGGTTAGGGTTAGGGTTAGGGTTAGGGTTAGGGTTAGAGTCGGGAGGCATTTAGGGTTAGGGTTAGGGTTAGGGTTAGAGTCGGGAGGCAGGAGTCGGGAGGCGGGAGTCGGGAGGCATTTAGAGTCGGGAGTCGGGAGGCAGCGCATTTAGGGTTAGGGTTAGATAGAGTCGGGAGGCGAATTTAGGGTTAGGGTTAGGGTTAGGGTTAGGGTTAGGGTTAGGGTTAGAGTCGGGAGGCAGCGCGCATTTAGGGTTAGAGTCGGGAGGCAGAAGAGTCGGGAGGCAGAATTTAGGGTTAGAGTCGGGAGGCAGGAGTCGGGAGGCAGGGTTAGAGTCGGGAGGCATTTAGGGTTAGAGTCGGGGGTTAGGGTTAGGGTTAGGGTTAGGGTTAGGGTTAGGGTTAGGGTTAGGGTTAGGGTTAGGGTTAGGGTTAGAGTCGGGTTAGAGTCGGGAGGCGCGAATTTTAGGGTTAGGGTTAGAGTCGGGGGTTAGAGTCGGGAGGCGAATTTAGGGTTAGGGTTAGGGTTAGGGTTAGAGTCGGGAGGCGCGAATTTAGGGTTAGAGCGCGAATTTAGGGTTTGGGTTAGGGTTAGAGTCGGGAGTCGGGAGGCGCGAATTTAGGGTTAGGGTTAGGGTTAGGGTTAGGGTTAGAGTCGGGAGTCGGGAGGCGCGAATTTAGGGTTAGGGTTAGAGTCGGGAGTCGGGAGTCGGGAGTCGGGTTAGGGTTAGAGTCGGGGGGTTAGGGAGGCATTTAGGGTTAGATTTAGAGTCGGGAGTCGGGAGTCGGGAGTCGGGTTAGGGTTAGGGTTAGAGTCGGGAGGGTTAGGGTTAGGGTTAGAGTCGGGAGTCGGGAGTCGGGGAGGCGCGAATTTAGGGTTAGAGTCGGGAGGCGCATTTAGGGTTAGGGTTAGGGTTAGAGTCGGGAGGCATTTAGGGTTAGAGTCGGGAGGCAGCGCGAATTTAGGGTTAGAGTCGGGAGTCAGGAGGCATTTAGGGTTAGAGTCAGGAGGCGCGAATTTAGGGTTAGGGTTAGAGTCGCGAATTTAGGGTTAGGGTTAGAGTCGGGAGGCAGCGCGAATTTAGGGTTAGGGTTAGAGTCGGGAGGCGCATTTAGGGTTGGAATTTAGGGTTAGAGTCGGGAGGCATTTAGGGTTAGAGTCGGGAGTCGGGAGGCGAATTTAGGGTTAGGGTTAGATAGAGTCGGGAATTTAGGGTTAGGGTTAGGGTTAGAGTCGGGAGGCGAATTTAGGGTTAGAGTCGGGAGGCATTTAGGGTTAGAGTCGGGAGTCGGGAGGCAGGATTTAGGGTTAGGGTTAGGGTTAGGGTTAGGGTTAGGGTTAGAGTCGGGAGGCGAATTTAGGGTTAGAGTCGGGAGGCATTTAGGGTTAGGGTTAGAGTCGGGAGGCGAATTTAGGGTTAGGGTTAGAGTCGGGAGGCAGCGCGAATTTAGGGTTAGGGAGTCGGGAGTCGGGAGGCAGCGCATTTAGGGTTAGGGTTAGAGTCGGGTTAGGGTTAGAGTCGGGAGGCAGCGCGCATTTAGGGTTAGAGTCGGGAGGCATTTAGGGTTAGGGTTAGAGTCGGGAGGCGCGAATTTAGGGTTAGAGTCGGGAGTCGGGAGGCAGAGGCGCATTTAGGGTTAGGGTTAGATAGAGTCGGGAGGCATTTAGGGTTAGGGTTAGGGTTAGGGTTAGAGTCGGGAGTCGGGAGTCGGGAGGCGCGCATTTAGGGTTAGGGTAGAGTCGGGAGGCATTTAGGGTTAGGGTTAGGGTTAGGGTTAGGGTTAGAGTCGGGAGTCGGGAGGCGGAATTTAGGGTTAGGGTTAGGGTTAGAGTCGGGAGGCAGGGCATTTAGGGTTAGGGTTAGGGTTAGAGTCGGGAGGCAGAATTTAGGGTTAGGGTTAGGGTTAGGGTTAGGGTTAGGGTTAGAGTCGGGAGTCGGGAGGCAGCGCGAATTTAGGGTTAGGGTTAGGGTTAGGGTTAGGGTTAGGGTTAGGGTTAGGGTTAGGGTTAGGGTTAGAGTCGGGAGTCGGGAGGCGCGCATTTAGGGTTAGAGTCGGGAGGCGGGAGGCAGAATTTAGGGTTAGGGTTAGGGTTAGGGTTAGGGTTAGAGTTGGGTTTAGGGTTAGGGTTAGGGTTAGAGTCGGGGGTTAGGGTTAGAGTCGGGAGGCGAATTTAGGGTTAGGGTTAGAGTCGGGAGGCAGAGTCGGGAGGCAGAGTCGGGAGGCATTTAGGGTTAGAGTCGGGAGGCATTTAGGGTTAGGGTTAGGGTTAGGGTTAGGGTTAGAGTCGGGAGTCGGGAGGCAGCGAATTTAGGGTTAGAGTCGGGAGTCGGGAGGCGAATTTAGGGTTAGGGTTAGAGTCGGGAGGCGCGCATTTAGGGTTAGGGTTAGGGTTAGAGTCGGGAGGCATTTAGGGTTAGGGTTAGGGTTAGGGTTAGAGTCGGGAGGCAGCGCGAATTTAGGGTTAGAGTCGGGAGGCAGCGCATTTAGAGTCGGGTTAGGGTTAGAGTCGGGAGGCGGGAGGCATTTAGGGTTAGGGTTAGGGTTAGGGTTAGGGTTAGGGTTAGAGTCGGGAGGCGGGAGGCATTTAGGGCGCATTTAGGGTTAGGGTTAGAGTCGGGAGGCATTTAGGGTCGGGGGAGTCGGGTTAGGGTTAGATAGAGTCGGGAGGCATTTAGGGTTAGGGTTAGAGTCGGGAGGCGAATTTTAGGGTTAGAGTCGGGAGGCAGAATTTAGGGTTAGAGTCGGGAGGCGCGAATTTAGGGTTAGGGTTAGGGTTAGAGTCGGGAGGCAGGACTTGATAGAGTCGGGAGTCGGGAGGCGGGAGGCAGAGTCGGGAGTCGGGAGGCAGTCGGGAGTCGGGAGGCGCGAATTTAGGGTTAGGGTTAGGGTTAGGGTTAGAGTCGGGAGTCGGGAGGCAGCGCATTTAGGGTTAGAGTCGGGAGGCGGGAGGCAGAATTTAGAGTCGGGAGTCGGGAGGCAGGGTTAGGGTTAGGGTTAGGGTTAGAGTCGGGAGGCATTTAGGGTTAGGGTTAGATAGAGTCGGGAGGCGGGAGGCGGGGTCGGGAGGGTTAGAGTCGGGAGGCAGAGTTAGGGTTAGGGTTAGAGTCGGGAGGCGCGCATTTAGGGTTAGGGTTAGGGTTAGAGTCGGGAGGCATTTAGGGTTAGGGTTAGAGTCGGGAGGCATTTAGGGTTAGGGTTAGAGTCGGGAGGCGCGCATTTAGGGAGTCGGGAGGCGCATTTAGGGTTTAGGGTTAGGGTTAGGGTTAGGGTTAGAGCGCGAATTTAGGGTTAGGGTTAGAGGGTTAGGGTTAGGGTTAGAGTCGGGAGGCGCGAATTTAGGGTTAGGGTTAGAGTCGGGAGGCGCATTTAGGGTTAGGGTTAGGGTTAGGGTTAGGGTTAGAGTCGGGAGGCGAATTTAGGGTTAGGGTTAGGGTTAGAGTCGGGAGGCGCATTTAGGGTTAGGGTTAGGGTTAGGGTTAGGGTTAGGGTTAGGGTTAGGGTTAGAGTCGGGAGGCAGAATTTAGGGTTAGGGTTAGAGTCGGGAGGCGCGCGCATTTAGGGTTAGGGTTAGAGTCGGGAGGCGGGAGGCAGCGCGCATTTAGGGTTAGGGTTAGGGTTAGAGTCGGGAGGCATTTAGGGTTAGGGTTAGAGTCGGGAGGCATTTAGGGTTAGGGTTAGGGTTAGGGTTAGGGTTAGGGTTAGAGTCGGGAGGCAGCGAATTTAGGGTTAGGGTTAGAGTCGGGAGGGTTAGGGTTAGGGTTAGGGTTAGGGTTAGGGTTAGAGTCGGGTTAGGGTTAGAGTCGGGAGTCGGGAGGCGCGAATTTAGGGTTAGAGTCGGGTTAGGGTTAGGGTTAGAGTCGGGAGGCGAATTTAGGGTTAGGGTTAGAGTCGGGAGGCATTTTTAGGGTTAGGGTTAGGGTTAGGGTTAGAGTCGGGAGGCGCGAATTTAGGGTTAGAGTCGGGAGGCAGGGTTAGGGTTAGGGTTAGGGTTAGGGTTAGAGTCGGGAGGCATTTAGGGTTAGGGTTAGGGTTAGGGTTAGGGTTAGGGTTAGGGTTAGAGTCGGGAGGCAGAGCGAATTTAGGGTTAGGGTTAGGGAGGCAGCGCGAATTTAGGGTTAGGGTTAGAGTCGGGAGGCAGAATTTAGGGTTAGGGTTAGGGTTAGGGTTAGGGTTAGGGTTAGGGTTAGGGTTAGGGTTAGGGTTAGGGTTAGGGTTAGGGTTAGGGTTAGGGTTAGAGTCGGGAGGCAGAGTCGGGAGGCAGCGCGCATTTAGGGTTAGGGTTAGGGTTAGGGTTAGGGTTAGGGTTAGGGTTAGGGTTAGGGTTAGGGTTAGGGTTAGAGTCGGGAGGCAGCGCGAATTTAGGGTTAGGGTTAGAGTCGGGAGGCAGCGCGAATTTAGGGTTAGGGTTAGGGTTAGGGTTAGAGTCGGGAGGCAGAAGAGTCGGGAATTTAGGGTTGATAGAGTCGGGAGGCGGGAGGCGAATTTAGGGTTAGGGTTAGAGTCGGGAGGCAGCGCGAATTTAGGGTTAGGGTTAGAGTCGGGAGGCGCGAATTTAGGGTTAGGGTTAGGGTTAGGGTTAGGGTTAGAGTCGGGAGGCGCGCATTTAGGGTTAGGGTTAGGGTTAGAGTCGGGAGGCATTTAGGGTTAGGGTTAGAGTCGGGAGTCGGGAGTCGGGAGGCAGAGTCGGGAGTCGGGAGGCGCATTTAGGGTTAGGGTTAGGGTTAGAGTCGGGAGGGTTAGGGTTAGGGTTAGGGTTAGGGTTAGGGTTAGGGTTAGGGTTAGGGTTAGAGTTAGGGTTAGAGTCGGGAGGCACGAATTTAGGGTGAGTCGGGAGGCAGCGAATTTAGGGTTAGGGTTAGGGTTAGGGTTAGGGTTAGGGTTAGGGTTAGGGTTAGAGTCGGGAGGCAGAGTCGGGAGGCGAATTTAGGGTTAGGGTTAGGGTTAGGGTTAGGGTTAGAGTCGGGAGGCATTTAGGGTTAGGGTTAGGGTTAGGGTTAGAGTCGGGTTAGGGTTAGGGTTAGAGTCGGGAGTCGGGAGGCATTTAGGGTTAGAGTCGGGAGTCGGGGAATTTAGGGTTAGAGTCGGGAGTCGGGAGGGTTAGGGTTAGGGTTAGAGTCGGGAGTCGGGAGTCGGGAGTCGGGAGGCGCATTTAGGGTTAGAGTCGGGTTAGGGTTAGGGTTAGAGCGCGAATTTAGGGTTAGGGTTAGAGTCGGGAGGCATTTTAGGGTTAGGGTTAGGGTTAGGGTTAGGGTTAGGGTTAGGGTTAGGGTTAGGGTTGGGTTAGGGTTAGGGTTAGAGTCGGGAGTCGGGGAGTCGGGAGGCAGCGAATTTAGGGTTAGAGTCGGGAGGCGAATTTAGGGTTAGAGTCGGGAGGCAGCGCATTTAGGGTTAGGGTTAGGGTTAGAGTCAGGAGGCATTTAGGGTTAGGGTGCGCGAATTTAGGGTTAGGGTTAGGGTTAGGGTTAGGGTTAGGGTTAGGGTTAGGGTTAGGGTTAGGGTTAGGGTTAGGGTTAGGGTTAGGGTTAGGGTTAGAGTCGGGAGTCGGGAGGCGGGAGTCGGGAGGCGCGAATTTAGGGTTAGGGTTAGGGTTAGGGTTAGAGTCGGGAGGCGAATTTAGGGTTAGGGTTAGGGTTAGGGTTAGGGTTAGAGTCGGGAGGCAGGGAATTTAGGGTTAGGGTTAGGGTTAGGGTTAGGGTTAGAGTCGGGAGGCGCGCGCATTTTAGGGTTAGGGTTAGGGTTTAGGGTTAGGGTTAGGGTTAGAGTCGGGAGTCGGGAGGCGCGAATTTAGGGTTAGGGTTAGGGTTAGGGTTAGAGTCGGGAGGCAGAGTCGGGAGGCATTTAGGGTTAGGGTTAGGGTTAGAGTCGGGAGGCGCATTTAGGGTTAGGGTTAGAGTCGGGAGGCAGCGCGCATTTTAGGGTTAGGGTTAGGGTTAGGGTTAGAGTCGGGAGGCGCATTTAGGGTTAGGGTTAGGGTTAGGGTTAGGGTTAGGGTTAGGGTTAGGGTTAGGGTTAGGGTTAGGGTTAGAGTCGGGAGGGTTAGGGTTAGGGTTAGGGTTAGGGTTAGGGTTAGGGTTTAGGGTTAGGGTTAGAGTCGGGAGGCAATTTAGGGTTAGGGTTAGGGTTAGGGTTAGGGTTAGGGTTAGGGTTAGGGTTAGAGTCGGGAGGCGAATTTAGGGTTAGGGTTAGGGTTAGGGTTAGGGTTAGGGTTAGGGTTAGGGTTAGGGTTAGGGTTAGAGTCGGGTTAGAGTCGCGAATTTAGGGTTAGGGTTAGGGTTAGAGTCGGGAGTCGGGAGGCGAATTTAGGGTTAGAGTCGGGAGTTAGAGTCGGGAGGCGCGAATTTAGGGTTAGAGTCGGGAGGCGGGTTAGAGTCGGGAGGCATTTTAGGGCGCGAATTTAGGGTCGGGAGGCGAATTTAGGGTCGAATTTAGGGTTAGAGTCGGGAGGGTTAGGGTTAGAGTCGGGAGGCGAATTTAGGGTTAGGGTTAGAGTCGGGAGTCGGGTTAGAGTCGGGAGGCGAATTTAGGGTTAGGGTTAGAGTCGGGAGGCGAATTTAGGGTTAGAGTCGGGAGTCGGGAGTCGCGCATTTAGGGTTAGGGTTAGGGTTAGAGTCGGGAGGGTTAGGGTTAGGGTTAGGGTTAGGGTTAGAGTCGGGAGTCGGGAGGCGCGAATTTAGGGTTAGGGTTAGAGTCGGGAGGCGCGAATTTAGGGTTAGAGTCGGGAGGCATTTAGGGTTAGGGTCGGGAGGCGCGAATTTAGGGTTAGAGTCGGGAGGCGCGAATTTAGGGTTAGAGCCGGCATTTAGGGTTAGAGTCGGGAGGCGCGAATTTAGGGTTAGGGTTAGGGTTAGAGTCGGGAGGCGCGAATTTAGGGTTAGAGTCGGGGGTTAGAGTCGGGAGGCATTTAGGGTTAGAGTCGGGAGTCGGGTCGGGTTAGAGTCGGGTTAGAGTCGGGGTTAGAGTCGGGAGGCGAATTTAGGGTTAGGGTTAGAGTCGGGAGGGTTAGGGTTAGGGTTAGAGTCGGGAGGCGCGAATTTAGGGTTAGAGTCGGGAGTCGGGAGTCGGGAGGCGAATTTAGGGTTAGGGTTAGAGTCGGGAGGCATTTAGGGTTAGAGTCGGGAGGCATTTAGGGTTAGAGTCGGGAGGCGCATTTAGGGTTAGGGTTAGGGTTAGAGTCGGGAGGCATTTAGGGTTAGAGTCGGGAGGCGAATTTAGGGTTAGAGTCGGGAGGCAGCATTTAGGGTTAGAGTCGGGAGGCAGAGTCGGGAGTCGGGAGGCGCATTTTAGGGTTAGAGTCGGGAGGCGCGAATTTAGGGTTAGGGTTAGAGTCGGGAGGCGAATTTAGGGTTAGAGTCGGGAGTCGGGAGTCGGGAGGCGCGAATTTAGGGTTAGAGTCGGGAGGCAGCGAATTTAGGGTTAGAGTCGGGAGGCATTTAGGGTTAGGGTTAGAGTCGGGAGGCATTTAGGGTTAGAGTCGGGAGGCGGGAGGCATTTAGGGTTAGAGTCGGGAGGCGAATTTAGGGTTAGGGTTAGAGTCGGGAGTCGGGAGGCATTTAGGGTTAGAGTCGGGAGGCGAATTTAGGGTTAGGGTTAGGGTTAGGGTTAGAGTCGGGAGGCATTTAGGGAGGCGCGAATTTAGGGTTAGAGTCGGGAGGCATTTAGGGTTAGGGTTAGGGTTAGAGTCGGGAGGCGCGAATTTAGAGTTGGGTTAGGGTTAGGGTTAGGGTTAGAGTCGGGAGGCTTAGAGTCGGGAGGCAGCGAATTTAGGGTTAGAGTCGGGAGGCGCGCGCATTTAGGGTTAGAGTCGGGAGGCATTTAGGGTTAGAGTCGGGAGGCTCGGGAGGCATTTAGGGTTAGAGTCGGGAGGCGAATTTAGGGTTAGGGTTAGAGTCGGGAGGCATTTAGGGTTAGGGTTAGGGTTAGGGTTAGAGTCGGGAGTCGGGTTAGAGTCGGGAGGCGCGTATTTAGGGTTAGGGTTAGAGTCGGGAGGCGAATTTAGGGTTAGAGTCGGGAGGCGCGAATTTAGGGTTAGGGTTAGATAGAGTCGGGAGGCGCGAATTTAGGGTTAGAGTCGGGAGGCGCGAATTTAGGGTTAGGGTTAGAGTCGGGAGGCGAATTTAGGGTTAGGGTTAGGGTTAGGGTTAGGGTTAGGGTTAGAGCGCGAATTTAGGGTTAGGGTTAGGGTTAGGGTTAGGGTTAGGGTTAGGGTTAGAGTCGGGAGGCGCGAATTTAGGGTTAGAGTCGGGGGTTAGAGTCGGGAGGCATTTAGGGTTAGGGTTAGGGTTAGGGTTAGAGTCGGGAATTTTAGGGTTAGGGTTAGGGTTAGGGTTAGGGTTAGGGTTAGGGTTAGAGTCGGGAGTCGGGAGGCGCGCGCGCATTTAGGGTTAGGGTTAGAGTCGGGAGGCAGCGCGAATTTTTAGGGTTAGGGTTAGGGTTAGGGTTAGAGTCGGGAGGCGCGAATTTAGGGTTAGAGTCGGGAGGCGCGAATTTAGGGTTAGGGTTAGGGTTAGGGTTAGAGTCGGGAGGCGAATTTAGGGTTAGGGTTAGAGTCGGGAGGCAGCGCGAATTTAGGGTTAGAGTCGGGAGGCACGAATTTAGGGTTAGAGTCGGGAGGCGCGAATTTAGGGTTAGGGTTAGGGTTAGGGTTAGAGTCGGGAGTCGGGAGGGTTAGGGTTAGAGTCGGGAGGCACGAATTTAGGGTTAGAGTCGGGAGGCGAATTTAGGGTTAGGGTTAGGGTTAGGGTTAGGGTTAGGGTTAGGGTTAGGGTTAGGGTTAGAGTCGGGGTTAGAGTCGGGTTAGGGTTAGGGTTAGAGTCGGGAGTAGGGTTAGGGTTAGAGCCGGGAGGCGCGAATTTAGGGTTAGGGTTAGAGTCGGGAGGCGCGAATTTAGGGTTAGGGTTAGGGTTAGAGTCGGGAGGCGCGAATTTAGGGTTAGGGTTAGAGTCGGGAGGGTTAGGGTTAGGGTTAGGGTTAGAGTCGGGAGGCGCGAATTTAGGGTTAGAGTCGGGAGGCAGAATTTAGGGTTAGGGTTAGGGTTAGGGTTAGAGCGAATTTAGGGTTAGGGTTAGGGTTAGGGTTAGGGTTAGGGTTAGGGTTAGGGTTAGGGTTAGGGTTAGGGTTAGGGTTAGGGTTAGGGTTAGAGTCGGGAGGCGAATTTAGGGTTAGGGTTAGGGTTAGAGTCGGGAGGCGCGAATTTAGGGTTAGGGTTAGGGTTAGGGTTAGGGTTAGGGTTAGGGTTAGGGTTAGGGTTAGGGTTAGGGAGTCGGGAGGCATTTAGGGTTAGGGTTAGGGTTAGGGTTAGGGTTAGGGTTAGGGTTAGAGCGCGAATTTAGGGTTAGGGTTAGGGTTAGGGTTAGGGTTAGAGTCGGGCACGAATTTAGGGTTAGGGTTAGGGTTAGAGTCGGGTTAGGGTTAGAGTCGGGAGGCGCGAATTTAGGGTTAGGGTTAGGGTTAGGGTTAGGGTTAGGGTTAGAGTGCGAATTTAGGGTTAGGGTTAGGGTTAGGGTTAGGGTTAGAGCGCGAATTTAGGGTTAGGGTTAGAGTCGGGAGGCGCGAATTTAGGGTCGGGAGGCGAATTTAGGGTTAGGGTTAGGGTTAGGGTTAGAGTCGGGAGGCGCGAATTTAGGGTTAGGGTTAGGGTTAGGGTTAGAGTCGGGAGTTAGGGTTAGGGTTAGGGTTAGGGTTAGGGTTAGGGTTAGGGTTAGAGTTTAGGGTTAGGGTTAGGGTTAGGGTGCGAATTTAGGGTTAGGGTTAGGGTTAGGGTTAGAGTCGGGAGGCAGCGAATTTAGAGTCGGGAGGCAGCGCGAATTTAGGGTTAGGGTTAGGGTTAGGGTTAGGGTTAGGGTTAGAGTCGGGAGGCAGCGCGAATTTAGGGTTAGGGTTAGGGTTAGAGTCGGGAGGCAGCGCGAATTTAGGGTTAGGGTTAGGGTTAGAGTCGGGAGGCAGCGCATTTAGGGTTAGGGTTAGGGTTAGGGTTAGGGTTAGAGTCGGGAGTCGGGAGGCGCGAATTTAGGGTTAGGGTTAGGGTTAGGGTTAGAGTCGGGAATTTAGGGTTAGGGTTAGGGTTAGGGTTAGGGTTAGAGTCGCGAATTTAGGGTTAGGGTTAGGGTTAGGGTTAGGGTTAGAGTCGGGAATTTAGGGTTAGGGTTAGGGTTAGGGTTAGAGTCGGGAGGCGCGAATTTAGGGTTAGGGTTAGAGTCGGGAGGCGCGAATTTAGGGTTAGAGTCGGGAGGCGCGAATTTAGGGTTAGGGTTAGAGTCGGGAGGCGAATTTAGGGTTAGAGTCGGGAGGCGAATTTAGGGTTAGAGTCGGGAGGCGCGAATTTAGGGTTAGGGCGCGAATTTAGGGTTAGGGTTAGAGTCGGGAGGCGAATTTAGGGTTAGGGTTAGAGTCGGGAGGCGCGAATTTAGGGTTAGGGTTAGGGTTAGGGTTAGGGTTAGAGTCGGGAGGCGCGAATTTAGGGTTAGGGTTAGGGTTAGAGTCGGGAGTCGGGAGGCAGCGAATTTAGGGTTAGGGTTAGGGTTAGGGTTAGAGTCGGGAGGCGAATTTAGGGTTAGAGTCGGGAGGCGAATTTAGGGTTAGAGTCGGGAGGCATTTAGGGTTAGGGTTAGGGTTAGGGTTAGAGTCGGGAGGCGAATTTAGGGTTAGGGTTAGGGTTAGGGTTAGGGTTAGGGTTAGAGTCGGGTGCGCGAATTTAGGGTTAGAGTCGGGAGGCGCGAATTTAGGGAGGCGAATTTAGGGTTAGAGTCGGGTTAGAGTCGGGAGGCGCGAATTTAGGGTTAGGGTTAGGGTGCGCGAATTTAGGGTTAGGGTTAGGGTTAGGGTTAGAGTCGGGAGTCGGGAGGCGCGAATTTAGGGTTAGGGTTAGGGTTAGGGTTAGGGTTAGAGTCGGGAGGCATTTAGGGTTAGGGTTAGAGTCGGGAGGCAGCGAATTTAGGGTTAGGGTTTAGGGTTAGGGTTAGGGTTAGAGTCGGGAGGCGCGAATTTAGGGTTAGATAGAGTCGGGAATTTAGGGTTAGGGTTAGAGTCGGGAGGCGCGAATTTAGGGTTAGGGTTAGGGTTAGGGTTAGGGTTAGGGTTAGATAGAGTCGGGGTTAGAGTCGGGAGGCAGCGCGAATTTAGGGTTAGGGTCGGGTTAGGGTTAGGGTTAGGGTTAGGGTTAGGGTTAGGGTTAGGGTTAGGGTTAGAGTCGGGAGGCAGAGTCGGGAGTCGGGAGGCGCGAATTTAGGGTTAGGGTTAGGGTTAGGGTTAAGGGTTAGGGTTAGAGTCGGGAGGGTTAGGGTTAGGGTTAGGGTTAGGGTTAGAGTCGGGAGGCGCGAATTTAGGGTTAGGGTTAGGGTTAGGGTTAGGGTTAGAGTCGGGAGGCGGGAGGCAGAGTCGGGAGGCATTTAGGGTTAGGGTTAGGGTTAGAGTCGGGAGGCAGCGAATTTAGGGTTAGAGTCGGGAGGCGCGAATTTAGGGTTAGGGTTAGGGTTAGGGTTAGAGTCGGGAGGCGAATTTAGGGTTAGGGTTAGAGTCGGGAGTCGGGAGGCGAATTTAGGGTTAGGGTTAGGGTTAGGGTTAGGGTTAGAGTCGGGCGCGAATTTAGGGTTAGAGCGCGAATTTAGGGTTAGGGTTAGGGTTAGAGTCGGGAGGCGCGAATTTAGGGTCGGGAGGCGAATTTAGGGTTAGGGTTAGGGTTAGAGTCGGGAGGCGAATTTAGGGTTAGGGTTAGGGTTAGGGTTAGGGTTAGAGTCGGGAGGCACGAATTTAGGGAGTCGGGAGGCGCGAATTTAGGGTTAGGGTTAGGGTTAGAGTCGGGAATTTAGGGTTAGGGTTAGGGTTAGGGTTAGGGTTAGGGTTAGAGTCGGGAGGCGCGAATTTAGGGTTAGGGTTAGAGTCGGGAGGCACGAATTTAGGGTTAGGGTTAGAGTCGGGAGGCGCGA
Organism: Dasyurus viverrinus; assembly: GCA_020854095.1. Taxonomy (NCBI): domain Eukaryota; kingdom Metazoa; phylum Chordata; class Mammalia; order Dasyuromorphia; family Dasyuridae; genus Dasyurus; species Dasyurus viverrinus. The sequence continues at coordinate 4,454,076 of CM037003.1, read as the reverse complement.
ATTTAGGGTTAGAGTCGGGAGGCGCGAATTTAGGGTTAGAGTCGGGAGGCGCGAATTTAGGGTTAGAGTCGGGAGGCGAATTTAGGGTTAGGGTTAGATAGAGTCGGGAGGCGCGAATTTAGGGTTAGAGTCGGGAGGCGGGAATTTAGGGTTAGGGTTAGGGTTAGAGTCGGGAGGCAGCGCGAATTTAGGGTTAGAGTCGGGAGGCATTTAGGGTTAGAGTCGGGAGGCAGCGCGAATTTAGGGTTAGGGTTAGGGTTAGAGTCGGGAGGCGCGAATTTAGGGTTAGGGTTAGAGTCGGGAGGCGCGAATTTAGGGTTAGAGTCGGGAGGCGAATTTAGGGTGCGCGAATTTAGGGTTAGGGTTAGAGTCGGGAGGCATTTAGGGTTAGGGTTAGGGTTAGAGTCGGGAGGCAGCGCGCATTTAGGGTTAGGGTTAGGGTTAGGGTTAGGGTTAGGGTTAGAGTCGGGAGGCGCGAATTTAGGGTTAGGGTTAGAGTCGGGAGGCGCGAATTTAGGGTTAGGGTTAGGGTTAGGGTTAGAGTCGGGTTAGGGTTAGAGTCGGGAGTCGGGAGGCACGAATTTAGGGTTAGAGTCGGGAGGCGAATTTAGGGTTAGGGTTAGAGTCGGGAGGCAGCGAATTTAGGGTTAGGGTTAGGGTTAGGGTTAGGGTTAGAGTCGGGAGTCGGGAGGCGCGAATTTAGGGTTAGGGTTAGGGTTAGGGTTAGAGTCGGGAGGCGAATTTAGGGCGAATTTAGAGTCGGGAGTCGGGAGGGTTAGGGTTAGGGTTAGGGTTAGGGTTAGGGTTAGGGTTAGAGTCGGGAGGCGGGAGTCGGGAGGCGCGAATTTAGGGTTAGGGTTAGGGTTAGAGTCGGGAGGCGAATTTAGGGTTAGGGTTAGAGTCGGGAGGCAGCGCGAATTTAGGGTTAGGGTTAGAGTCGGGGGTTAGGGTTAGGGTTAGGGTTAGAGTCGGGAGGCAGCGCGAATTTAGGGTTAGGGTTAGGGTTAGGGTTAGGGTTAGGGTTAGGGTTAGAGTCGGGAATTTAGGGTTAGAGTCGGGAGGCGGGAGGCAGGGAGGCAAATTTAGGGTTAGAGTCGGGAGGCACGCGCGCATTTTAGGGTTAGAGTCGGGAGGCAGCGCGAATTTAGGGTTAGGGTTAGAGTCGGGAGTCGGGAGGCATTTAGGGTTAGAGTTAGGGTTAGAGTCGGGAGGCAGGGTTAGAGTCGGGAGGCACGCGCATTTAGGGTTAGGGTTAGGGTTAGGGTTAGAGTCGGGAGGGTTAGGGTTAGGGTTAGGGTTAGAGTCGGGAGGCAGCGCGAATTTAGGGTTAGGGTTAGGGTTAGGGTTAGGGTTAGGGTTAGGGAGGCATTTAGGGTTAGGGTTAGGGTTAGAGTCGGGAGTCGGGAGGCAGAGTCGGGAGGCGCGAATTTAGGGTTAGGGTTAGGGTTAGGGTTAGGGTTAGAGTCGGGAGGGTTGGTTAGGGTTAGGGTTAGGGTTAGGGTTAGGGTTAGGGTTAGAGTCGGGAGGCATTTAGGGTTAGGGTCGGGAGGCGAATTTAGGGTTAGAGTCGGGAGGCAGCGAATTTAGGGTTAGGGTTAGGGTTAGAGTCGGGAGGCGCGAATTTAGGGTGGCGCGAATTTAGGGTTAGGGTTAGGGTTAGAGTCGGGAGTCGGGAGTCGGGAGGCGAATTTTAGGGTTAGAGTCGGGAGGCATTTAGGGTTAGGGTTAGGGTTAGGGTTAGAGTCGGGAGGCGAATTTAGGGTTAGGGTTAGGGTTAGGGTTAGAGTCGGGAGGCGCGAATTTTAGGGTTAGGGTTAGATTTAGGGTTAGGGTTAGGGTTAGGGTTAGGGTTAGGGTTAGAGTCGGGAGGCGCGAATTTAGGGTTAGGGTTAGGGTTAGGGTTAGGGTTAGGGTTAGGGTTAGGGTTAGGGTTAGGGTTAGAGTCGGGAGGCGCGCATTTAGGGTTAGGGTTAGGGTTAGGGTTAGAGTCGGGTTAGGGTTAGAGTCGGGAGTCGGGAGGCGCGAATTTAGGGTTAGAGTCGGGAGTCGGGAGGCATTTAGGGTTAGGGTTAGAGTCGGGAGGCATTTAGGGTTAGGGTTAGGGTTAGGGTTAGATAGAGTCGGGAGGCACGAATTTAGGGTTAGGGTTAGGGTTAGAGTCGGGAGGGTTAGGGTTAGGGTCGGGAGGCGAATTTAGGGTTAGAGTCGGGAGGCAGGGTTAGGGTTAGGGTTAGGGTTAGGGTTAGGGTTAGGGTTAGGGTTAGAGTCGGGAGGCGGGAGTCGGGAGTCGGGAGGCATTTAGGGTTAGGGTTAGAGCGAATTTAGGGTTAGAGTCGGGAGGCGAATTTAGGGTTAGGGTTAGGGTTAGGGTTAGGGTTAGGGTTAGGGTTAGGGTTAGGGCGCGAATTTAGGGTTAGGGTTAGGGTTAGGGTTAGGGTTAGGGTTAGGGTTAGAGTCGGGAATTTAGGGTTAGGGTTAGGGTTAGGGTTAGGGTTAGGGTTAGGGTTAGGGTTAGGGTTAGGGTTAGAGTCGGGAGGCGGGAGGCGCGAATTTAGGGTTAGGGTTAGGGTTAGAGTCGGGAGGCAGCGCGAATTTAGGGTTAGGGTTAGAGTCGGGAGGCAGCGAATTTAGGGTTAGGGTTAGGGTTAGAGTCGGGAGTCGGGAGGCGGGAGTCGGGAGGCAGAATTTAGGGTGAATTTAGGGTTAGGGTTAGGGTTAGGGTTAGGGTTAGGGTTAGGGTTAGAGTCGGGTTAGGGTTAGGGTTAGGGTTAGGGTTAGGGTTAGGGTTAGAGTCGGGAGTCGGGAGGCACGAATTTAGGGTTAGGGTTAGGGTTAGGGTTAGAGTCGGGAGGCGGGAGGCAGGGAGGCAGGGAGGCAGAGTCGGGAGGCAGGCAGCGCGCATTTAGGGTTAGGGTTAGGGTTAGGGTTAGGGTTAGGGTTAGGGTTAGGGTTAGGGTTAGGGTTAGGGTTAGGGTTAGGGTTAGGGTTAGGGTTAGGGTTAGGGTTAGGGTTAGGGTTAGGGTTAGGGTTAGGGTTAGGGTTAGGGTTAGGGTTAGGGTTAGGGTTAGGGTTAGGGTTAGAGTCGGGAGGCAGAATTTAGGGTTAGGGTTAGAGTTAGGGTTAGGGTTAGGGTTAGAGTCGGGAGTCGGGTTAGGGTTAGAGTCGGGAGGCGCGAATTTAGGGTTAGGGTTAGGGTTAGGGTTAGGGTTAGGGTTAGGGTTAGGGTTAGGGTTAGGGTTAGGGTTAGAGTCGGGAGGCAGCGCGAATTTAGGGTTAGGGTTAGGGTTAGGGTTAGGGTTAGGGTTAGAGTTAGAGTCGGGAGGCATTTAGGGTTAGGGGTTAGGGTTAGTCGGGAATTTAGGGTTAGGGTTAGAGTCGGGAGGCAAATTTAGGGTTAGGGTTAGAGTTAGGGTTAGGGTTAGGGTTAGGGTTAGGGTTAGGGTTAGGGTTAGGGTTAGGGTTAGGGTTAGGGTTAGGGTTAGGGTTAGAGTCGGGAGGCATTTAGGGTTAGAGTCGGGAGGCAGCGAATTTAGGGTCGGTTAGGGTTAGAGTCGGGAGGCATTTAGGGTTAGGGTTAGGGTTAGGGTTAGGGTTAGATAGAGTCGGGAGGCAGAATTTAGGGTTAGAGTCGGGAGGCGCGAATTTAGGGTTAGAGTCGGGTTAGAGTCGGGAGGCAGAATTTAGGGTTAGGGTTAGAGTCGGGAGGCAGGGTTAGGGTTAGGGAGGCGCGAATTTAGGGTTAGGGTTAGGGTTAGGGTTAGAGTCGGGAGGCGCGAATTTAGGGTTAGGGTTAGGGTTGATAGAGTCGGGAGGCAGAGTCGGGAGTCGGGAGGCGCGCATTTAGGGTTAGGGTTAGGGTTAGAGTCGGGTTAGGGTTAGGGTTAGGGTTAGAGTCGGGAGTTAGGGTTAGGGTTAGGGTTAGGGTTAGAGTCGGGAGGCAGAATTTAGGGTTAGGGTTAGGGTTAGGGTTAGGGTGCGCGAATTTAGGGTTAGGGTTAGGGTTAGGGTTAGAGTCGGGAGGCGCGAATTTAGGGTTAGGGTTAGAGTCGGGAGGCGCGAATTTAGGGTTTAGGGTTAGGGTTAGGGTTAGGGTTAGGGTTAGGGTTAGGGTTAGGGTTAGGGTTAGGGTTAGGGTTAGAGTCGGGAGGCAGAATTTAGGGTTAGAGTCGGGTTAGGGTTAGGGTTAGAGTCGGGAGGCAGCGCATTTAGGGTTAGGGTTAGAGTCGGGAGGCGAATTTAGGGTTAGGGTTAGGGTTAGGGTTAGGGTTAGGGTTAGGGTTAGAGTCGGGAGGCAGAGTCGGGAGGCGCGAATTTAGGGTTAGAGTCGGGAGGCAGCGCGAATTTAGGGTTAGGGTTAGGGTTAGGGTTAGGGTTAGATGTGCCGGGAGGCAGGATTTAGGGTTAGGGTTAGGGTTAGAGTCGGGAGGCAATTTAGGGTTAGATTTAGAGTCGGGAGGCGAATTTAGGGTTAGGGTTAGGGTTAGGGTTAGAGTCGGGAGGCAGAGTCGGGAGGCAGCGCGAATTTTAGGGTTAGGGTTAGGGTTAGGGTTAGGGTTAGAGTTAGGGTTAGGGTTAGGGTTAGGGTTAGGGTTAGGGTTAGGGTTAGGGTTAGGGTTAGGGTTAGGGTTAGAGTCGGGGGGAATTTAGGGTCGGGAGGCATTTAGGGTTAGGGTTAGGGTTAGGGTTAGGGTTAGGGTTAGGGTTAGGGTTAGAGTCGGGAGGCAGCGCGAATTTAGGGTTTAGGGTTAGAGTCGGGAGGCATTTAGGGTTAGGGTTAGGGTTAGGGTTAGAGTCGGGAGGCAGAGTCGGGAGGCAGCGCGAATTTAGGGTTAGAGTCGGGAGGCTTTAGGGTTAGGGTTAGGGTTAGAGTCGGGAGGCGAATTTAGGGTTAGAGTCGGGAGGCATTTAGGGTTAGGGTTAGGGTTAGGGTTAGAGTCGGGAGTCGGGAGGCGAATTTAGGGTTAGGGTTAGAGTCGGGAGGCAGCGCGAATTTAGGGTTAGGGTTAGGGTTAGGGTTAGGGTTAGGGTTAGGGTTAGGGTTAGGGTTAGAGTCGGGAGGCATTTAGGGTTAGGGTTAGGGTTAGAGTCGGGAGGCATTTAGGGTTAGGGTTAGGGTTAGGGTTAGGGTTAGGGTTAGAGTCGGGAGGCAGGGTTAGGGTTAGGGTTAGAGTCGGGGGGTTAGGGTTAGGGTTAGGGTTAGGGTTAGAGTCGGGAGGCAGAGTCGGGAGGCATTTAGGGTTAGGGTTAGGGTTAGGGTTAGGGTTAGAGTCGGGAGGCAGAGTCGGGAGTCGGGAGGCAGAATTTAGGGTTAGGGTTAGGGTTAGAGTCGGGAGGCGAATTTAGGGTTAGGGTTAGGGTTAGGGTTAGGGTTAGGGTTAGAGTCGGGAGGCGCGAATTTAGGGTTAGGGTTAGAGTCGGGAGGCGAATTTAGGGTTAGGGTTAGGGTTAGGGTTAGAGTCGGGAGGCGCGAATTTAGGGTTAGGGTTAGGGTTAGGGTTAGGGTTAGGGTTAGGGTTAGGGTTAGGGTTAGGGTTAGGGTTAGGGTTAGGGTTAGGGTTAGGGTTAGGGTTAGAGTCGGGAGGCAGAGTCGGGAGCATTTAGGGTTAGGGTTAGGGTTAGAGTCGGGAGGCAGGGTTAGAGTCGGGAGGCGCGAATTTAGGGTTAGGGTTAGGGTTAGGGTTAGGGTTAGGGTTAGGGTTAGAGTCGGGAGTCGGGAGGCAGAAGTCGGGAGGCATTTAGGGTTAGGGTTAGGGTTAGGGTTAGAGTCGGGAGGGAATTTAGGGTTAGGGTTAGAGTTAGAGTCGGGAGGCAGCGCGAATTTAGGGTTAGGGTTAGGGTTAGAGTCGGGAGGCGAATTTAGGGTTAGGGTTAGGGTTAGGGTTAGGGTTAGGGTTAGGGTTAGAGTCGGGAGGCAGCGAATTTAGGGTTGGGTTAGGGTTAGGGTTAGGGTTAGGGTTAGGGTTAGGGTTAGGGTTAGGGTTAGGGTTAGGGTTAGGGTTAGGGTTAGGGTTAGGGTTAGGGTTAGGGTTAGAGTCGGGAGGCGCGAATTTAGGGTTAGGGTTAGGGTTAGGGTTAGGGTTAGGGTTAGGGTTAGGGTTAGGGTTAGGGTTAGGGTTAGGGTTAGGGTTAGGGTTAGGGTTAGAGTCGGGAGGCAGAGTCGGGAGGCAGCGCGAATTTAGGGAGGCAGAGTCGGGAGGGTTAGGGTTAGAGTCGGGTTAGAGTCGGGTTAGAGTCGGGGGAGTCGGGAGGCAGCGCGCGAATTTAGGGTCGGGAGGCGAATTTAGGGTTAGGGTTAGGGTTAGAGTCGGGGAGGCAGCGCGAATTTAGGGTTAGGGTTAGGGGTTAGAGTCGGGAGTCGGGAGGCAGAGTCGGGAGGCATTTAGGGTTAGGGTTAGGGTTAGAGTCGGGAGGCAGGGAGTCGGGAGGCGAATTTAGAGTCGGGAGGCAGAGTCGGGAGGCATTTAGGGTTAGGGTTAGGGTTAGAGTCGGGAGTCGGGAGGCAGAATTTAGGGTTAGGGTTAGAGTCGGGAGGCATTTAGGGTTAGGGTTAGGGTTAGGGTTAGGGTTGGGTTAGGGTTAGGGTTAGAGTCGGGAGGCAAATTTAGGGTTAGGGTTAGGGTTAGAGTCGGGAGGCGGGAGGCAGGGTTAGGGTTAGAGTCGGGAGTCGGGAGTCGGGAGTTAGGGTTAGGGTTAGAGTCGGGAGGCGCGAATTTAGGGTTAGAGTCGGGAGTCGGGTTAGGGTTAGGGTTTTTAGGGTTAGAGTCGGGAGGCATTTAGGGTTTAGGGTTAGAGTCGGGAGTCGGGAGGCGCGAATTTAGAGTCGGGAGGCGCGAATTTAGGGTTAGGGTTAGAGTCGGGAGGCATTTAGGGTTAGGGTTAGAGTCGGGAGGCGCGAATTTTAGGGTTAGGGTTAGAGTCGGGAGGCGCGAATTTTAGGGTTAGGGTTAGATAGAGTCGGGAGGCATTTAGGGTTAGAGTCGGGAGTCGGGAGTCGGGAGTCGGGAGGCGAATTTAGGGTTAGAGTCGGGAGGCAGCGCATTTAGGGTTAGGGTTAGAGTCGGGAGGCATTTAGGGTTAGGGAATTTAGGGTTAGAGTCGGGAGGCAGAGTCGGGAGGCGAATTTAGGGTTAGAGTCGGGAGTCGGGAGGCAGCGAATTTAGGGTTAGAGTCGGGAGGCAGCGAATTTAGGGTTAGGGTTAGAGTCGGGAGGCGAATTTAGGGTTAGAGTCGGGTTAGAGTCGGGAGTCGGGAGGCGCGAATTTAGGGTTAGAGTCGGGAGGCATTTAGGGTTAGAGTCGGGAGGGTTAGGGTTAGAGTCGGGAGGCATTTAGGGTTAGAGTCGGGAGTCGGGAGTCGGGAGGCATTTAGGGTTAGGGTTAGGGTTAGGGTTAGAGTCGGGAGGCGCATTTAGGGTTAGAGTCGGGAGTCGGGAGGCGCGAATTTAGGGTTAGGGTTAGGGTTAGAGTCGGGAGGCGAATTTAGGGTTAGAGCGAATTTAGGGTTAGATTGATAGAGTCGGGAGGCGCGAATTTAGGGTTAGAGTCGGGAGGCATTTAGGGTTAGGGTTAGGGTTAGAGTCGGGAGGCAGCGAATTTAGAGTCGGGAGGCGAATTTAGGGTTAGGGTTAGAGTCGGGAGGCGCGAATTTAGGGTTAGGGTGCGAATTTAGGGTTAGGGTTAGAGTCGGGAGGCAGAATTTAGGGTTAGGGTTAGATAGAGTCGGGAGGCGAATTTAGGGTTAGGGTTAGGGTTAGGGTTAGAGTCGGGAGGCATTTAGGGTTAGAGTCGGGAGTCGGGAGGCGAATTTAGGGTTAGAGTCGGGAGGCGAATTTAGGGTTAGAGTCGGGAGGCAGCGCGAATTTAGGGTTAGGGTTAGGGTCGGGAGGCATTTAGGGTTAGGGTTAGGGTTAGGGTTAGAGTCGGGAGTCGGGAGGCAGAATTTAGGGTTAGGGTTAGAGTCGGGAGGCATTTAGGGTTAGGGTTAGGGTTAGAGTCGGGAGGCATTTAGGGTTAGGGTTAGAGTCGGGGGAGGCAGAATTTAGGGTTAGGGTTAGGGTTAGGGTTAGAGTCGGGAGGCAGAGTCGGGAGTCGGGGAGGCGGGAGTTAGGGTTAGGGTTAGGGTTAGAGTCGGGAGTCGGGAGGGTTAGGGTTAGAGTCGGGAGTCGGGAGGCAGAGTCGGGAGGCAGGGTCGGGAGGCAGCGCGAATTTAGGGTTAGGGTTAGAGTCGGGAGGCGCGAATTTAGGGTTAGGGTTAGAGTCGGGAGTCGGGAGGCGGGAGGCGAATTTAGGGTTAGGGTTAGATAGAGTCGGGGGAGGCATTTAGGGTTAGGGTTAGAGTCGGGAGGCACGAATTTAGGGTTAGGGTTAGGGTTAGGGTTAGGGTTAGAGTCGGGAGGCGGGAGTCGGGAGTCGGGAGGCGCGAATTTAGGGTTAGAGTCGGGAGTCGGGAGGCGCGAATTTAGGGTTGGGTTAGGGTTAGAGTCGGGAGGCAGAGTCGGGAGTCGGGAGTCGGGAATTTAGGGTTAGAGTCGGGAGGCAGAGTCGGGAGGCATTTAGGGTTAGAGTCGGGAGGCACGAATTTAGGGTTAGAGTCGGGAGGCATTTAGGGTTAGGGTTAGGGTTTAGGGTTAGAGTCGGGAGGCAGCGCGAATTTTAGGGTTAGGGTTAGGGTTAGGGTTAGAGTCGGGAGTCGGGAGGCGCATTTAGGGTTAGGGTTAGGGTTAGGGTTAGAGTCGGGAGTCGGGAGGCATTTAGGGTTAGAGTCGGGAGGCAGAGTCGGGAGTCGGGAGGCGCGAATTTAGGGTTAGGGTTAGAGTCGGGAGTCGGGAGGCATTTAGGGTTAGGGTTAGGGTTAGAGTTAGAGTCGGGAGTCGGGCGCGAATTTAGGGTTAGGGTTAGGGTTAGGGTTAGAGTCGGGAGTCGGGAGGCGGGAGTCGGGAGGCGAATTTAGGGTTAGGGTTAGAGTCGGGAGGCATTTAGGGTTAGGGTTAGGGTTAGAGTCGGGAGTCGGGAGGCAGAGTCGGGAGGCATTTAGGGTTAGGGTTAGGGTTAGGGTTAGGGTTAGAGTCGGGAGGCAGCGCATTTAGGGTTAGGGTTAGAGTCGGGAGGCGGGAGTCGGGAGTCGGGAATTTAGGGTTAGGGTTAGGGTTAGGGTTAGGGTTAGAGTCGGGAGGCGCATTTAGGGTTAGAGTCGGGAGGCAGGAGTCGGGAGGCAGCGCGAATTTAGTGCGAATTTAGGGTTAGAGTCGGGAGGCAGCGAATTTAGGGTTAGGGTTAGGGTTAGGGTTAGGGTTAGAGTCGGGAGGCGAATTTAGGGTTAGGGTTAGGGTTAGGGTTAGGGTTAGGGTTAGGGTTAGAGTCGGGAGGCAGGGTTAGAGTCGGGAGGCGCGAATTTAGGGTTAGGGTTAGAGTCGGGAGGCATTTAGGGTTAGGGTTAGGGTTAGGGTTAGGGTTAGGGTTAGGGTTAGAGTCGGGAGGCGCGAATTTAGGGTTAGGGTTAGGGTTAGAGTCGGGAGGCAGGGTTAGGGTTAGGGTTAGGGTTGGGAGTCGGGAGGCGAATTTAGGGTTAGGGTTAGGGTTAGAGTCGGGGGGTGTAGCGCGCATTTAGGGTTAGAGTCGGGAGGCAGGGAGTCGGGAGTCGGGAGGCGGGAATTTAGGGTTAGGGTTAGAGTCGGGAGGCATTTAGGGTTAGGGTTAGGGTTAGAGTCGGGAGGCAGGTTAGGGTTAGGGTTAGGGTTAGGGTTAGGGTTAGATTTAGGGTTAGGGTTAGAGTCGGGAGTCGGGAGGCGGGAGTCGGGAGGCGCGAATTTAGGGTCGGGAGGCAGAGTCGGGAGGCACGAATTTAGGGTTAGGGTTAGAGTCGGGAGGCAGAATTTAGGGTTAGGGTTAGAGTCGGGAGGCGCGAATTTAGGGTTAGGGTTAGGGTTAGGGTTAGGGTTAGAGTTAGAGTCGGGAGGCAGGGAGTCGGGAGTCGGGAGGCGGGAGGCGAATTTAGGGTTAGGGTTAGGGTTAGAGTCGGGAGGCTTAGGGTTAGGGTTAGGGTTAGAGTCGGGAGGCAGAATTTAGGGTTAGAGTCGGGAGTCGGGAGGCGCGAATTTAGGGTTAGGGTTAGAGTCGGGAGTCGGGAGGCAGAAGCGCGAATTTAGGGTTAGGGTTAGAGTCGGGAGGCGCGAATTTAGGGTTAGAGTCGGGAGTCGGGAGTCGGGAGGGTTAGAGTCGGGAGGCAGAGTCGGGAGTCGGGAGGCAGAGTCGGGTTAGGGTTAGAGTCGGGAGGCGAATTTAGGGTTAGAGTCGGGAGGCAGCGCGAATTTAGGGTTAGGGTTAGGGTTAGGGTTAGGGTTAGAGTCGGGAGTCGGGAGGCAGAATTTAGGGTTAGAGTCGGGAGGCAGAGTCGGGAGGCGAATTTAGGGTTAGGGTTAGGGTTAGAGTCGGGAGGCAGCGCGCATTTAGGGTTAGGGTTAGGGTTAGGGTTAGGGTTAGGGTTAGGGTTAGGGTTAGGGTTAGGGTTAGGGTTAGAGTCGGGAGGCAGAGTCGGGAGTCGGGAGTCGGGAGGCAGGGAATTTAGGGTTAGGGTTAGGGTTAGGGTTAGAGTCGGGAGGCATTTTAGGGTTAGGGTTAGAGTCGGGAGGCAGCGCGAATTTAGGGTTAGGGTTAGGGTTAGGGTTAGGGTTAGGGTTAGGGTTAGGGTTAGGGTTAGGGTTAGGGTTAGGGTTAGAGTCGGGAGTCGGGAGTCGGGAGGCAGAAGAGTCGGGAGGCAGAATTTAGGGTTAGGGTTAGAGTCGGGAGGCAGCGCGAATTTAGGGTTAGGGTTAGGGTTAGGGTTAGAGTCGGGAGGCGCGAATTTAGGGTTAGAGTCGGGAGGCGCGAATTTAGGGTTAGGGTTAGGGTTAGAGTCGGGAGGCAGAGTCGGGAGGCAGCGCATTTAGGGTTAGGGTTAGGGTTAGGGTTAGGGTTAGAGTCGGGAGGCGAATTTAGGGTTAGAGTCGGGAGGCGAATTTAGGGTTAGGGTTAGGGTTAGGGTTAGAGTCGGGAGGCGCGAATTTAGGGTTAGAGTCGGGAGGCGGGAGTCGGGAGGCAGCGCGAATTTAGGGTTAGGGTTAGGGTTAGGGTTAGGGTTAGGGTTAGAGTCGGGAGGCGCATTTAGGGTTAGGGTTAGGGTTAGGGTTAGGGTTAGGGTTAGGGTTAGAGTCGGGTTAGGGTTAGGGTTAGGGTTAGAGTCGGGAATTTAGGGTTAGGGTTAGGGTTAGAGTCGGGGGTTAGGGTTAGGGTTAGAGTCGGGAGGCAGCGCGAATTTAGGGTCGGGAGGCAGCGCGAATTTAGGGTTAGGGTTAGGGTTAGGGTTAGGGTTAGGGTTAGGGTTAGGGTTAGGGTTAGGGTTAGAGTCGGGAGGCGCGAATTTAGGGTTAGGGTTAGGGTTAGGGTTAGGGTTAGGGTTAGGGTTAGGGTTAGGGTTAGGGTTAGGGTTAGGGTTAGGGTTAGGGTTAGGGTTAGAGTCGGGAGGCATTTAGGGTTAGGGTGTAGAGTCGGGAGGCAGCGCGAATTTAGGGTTAGGGTTAGGGTTAGGGTTAGGGTTAGGGTTAGGGTTAGGGTTAGGGTTAGGGTTAGGGTTAGGGTTAGAGTCGGGAGTTAGGGTTAGGGTTAGAGTCGGGAGTCGGGAGGCAGAATTTAGGGTTAGAGTCGGGAGGCGAATTTAGGGTTAGAGTCGGGAGTCGGGAGGCGGGAGTCGGGAGTCGGGAGGCAGCGCGAATTTAGGGTTAGGGTTAGAGTCGGGAGGCGAATTTAGGGTTAGATTTAGGGTTAGGGTTAGAGTCGGGAGGCATTTAGGGTTAGGGTTAGAGTCGGGAGGCGCGAATTTAGGGTTAGGGTTAGGGTTAGGGTTAGAGTCGGGAGGCGGGAGTCGGGAGTCGGGAGGCAGAGTCGGGAGGCAGAAGAGTCGGGAGGCATTTAGGGTTAGGGTTAGATAGAGTCGGGAGTCGGGAGGCAGGGTTAGGGTTAGGGTTAGGGTTAGGGTTAGGGTTAGGGTTAGGGTTAGAGTCGGGAGCGCGAATTTAGGGTTAGGGTTAGGGTTAGAGTCGGGAGTCGGGAGTCGGGAGGGTTAGAGTCGGGAGGCAGCGCGAATTTTAGAGTCGGGAGGCGCGAATTTAGGGTTAGGGTTAGAGTCGGGAGGCATTTAGGGTTAGAGTCGGGAGGCAGAATTTAGGGTTAGGGTTAGGGTTAGAGTCGGGGGGGTTAGGGTTAGGGTTAGGGTTAGGGTTAGGGTTAGGGTTAGGGTTAGAGTCGGGAGTCGGGAGGCAGAGTCGGGAGGCATTTTAGGGTTAGAGTCGGGAGGCAGAGTCGGGAGTCGGGAGTCGGGAGGCGAATTTAGGGTTAGGGTTAGAGTTAGGGTTAGAGTCGGGAGGCAGGGTTAGGGTTAGAGTCGGGAGGCAGAATTTAGGGTTAGAGTCGGGAGGCAGGGTTAGAGTCGGGAGTTAGGGTTAGAGTCGGGAGGCAGCGAATTTAGGGTTAGGGTTAGGGTTAGAGTCGGGAGTCGGGAGGCGGGAGGCGCGAATTTAGGGTTAGGGTTAGGGTTAGGGTTAGGGTTAGGGTTAGGGTTAGGGTTAGAGTCGGGAGGCAGAGTCGGGAGGCAGGATTTAGGGTTAGGGTTAGGGTTAGGGTTAGAGTCGGGTTAGGGTTAGGGTTAGAGTCGGGAGTCGGGAGGCAGGAGTCGGGAGTCGGGAGGCGAATTTAGGGTTAGGGTTAGGGTTAGGGTTAGAGTCGGGAGGCGGGAGTCGGGAGGCAGAGTCGGGAGGCATTTAGGGTTAGGGTTAGAGTCGGGAGGCAGAATTTAGGGAGTCGGGAGGCAGAGTCGGGAGGCATTTAGGGTTAGAGTCGGGAGTCGGGAGGCGAATTTAGGGTTAGGGTTAGGGTTAGGGTTAGAGTCGGGAGTCGGGAGGCGAATTTAGGGTTAGGGTTAGGGTTAGAGTCGGGAGGCGCGCATTTAGGGTTAGGGTTAGGGTTAGAGTCGGGAGGCAGTCGGGAGGCGAATTTAGAGTCGGGAGGCGCGAATTTAGGGTTAGGGTTAGGGTTAGGGTTAGGGTTAGGGTTAGGGTTAGGGTTAGGGTTAGAGTCGGGAGGCGGGAGGCATTTAGGGTTAGAGTCGGGAGTCGGGAGTCGGGAGGCGAATTAGGGTTAGGGTTAGGGTTAGAGTCGGGAGGCAGAATTTAGGGTTAGGGTTAGGGTTAGGGTTAGGGTTAGGGTTAGGGTTAGAGTCGGGAGGCGCGAATTTAGGGTTAGGGTTAGATAGAGTCGGGAGGCAGAATTTAGGGTTAGGGTTAGGGTTAGGGTTAGAGTCGGGAGTCGGGAGGCGGGAGTCGGGAGGCAGAGTCGGGGGTTAGAGTCGGGAGGCAGCGCGAATTTAGGGTTAGGGTTAGGGTTAGGGTTAGAGTCGGGAGGCAGCGCGAATTTAGGGTTAGGGTTAGAGTCGGGAATTTAGGGTTAGGGTTAGAGTCGGGAGGCGCGAATTTAGGGTTAGGGTTAGAGTCGGGAGGCAGAATTTAGGGTTAGGGTTAGGGTTAGGGTTAGAGTCGGGAGGCAGAGTCGGGAGTCGGGAGGCAGAGTCGGGAGTCGGGAGTCGGGATTAGGGTTAGAGTCGGGAGGCGGGAGTCGGGAGGCAGAGTCGGGAGGCAGAGTCGGGAGGCATTTAGGGTTAGGGTTAGGGTTAGAGTCGGGAGTCGGGAGGCAGTGAATTTAGGGTTAGGGTTAGAGTTAGAGTCGGGAGGCGGGAGGCAGGGAGGCGCGCATTTAGGGTTAGGGTTAGAGTCGGGAGGGAGTCGGGAGGCATTTAGGGTTAGGGTTAGGGTTAGGGTTAGAGTCGGGAGGCATTTAGGGTTAGAGTCGGGAGGCATTTAGGGTTAGGGTTAGGGTTAGAGTCGGGAGGCATTTAGGGTTAGAGTCGGGAGGGTTAGGGTTAGAGTCGGGAGGCGGGAGTTAGGGTTAGGGTTAGGGTTAGGGTTAGGGTTAGGGTTAGGGTTAGGGTTAGGGTTAGGGTTAGGGTTAGGGTTAGGGTTAGGGTTAGAGTCGGGAGGCAGCGCGAATTTAGGGTTAGGGTTAGGGTTAGAGTCGGGAGGCATTTAGGGTTAGGGTTAGGGTTAGGGTTAGAGTCGGGAGGCGCGCATTTTAGGGTTAGGGTTAGGGTTAGGGTTAGAGTCGGGAGTCGGGCATTTAGGGTTAGGGTTAGAGTCGGGAGGCATTTAGGGTTAGGGTTAGGGTTAGGGTTAGGGTTAGGGTTAGGGTTAGAGTCGGGAGTCGGGAGTCGGGAGGCATTTAGGGTTAGGGTTAGAGTCGGGAGGCGCATTTAGGGTTAGAGTCGGGAGTGCGAATTTAGGGTTAGAGTCGGGAGGCAGCGCGAATTTAGGGTTAGGGTTAGAGTCGGGAGGCATTTAGGGTTAGGGTTAGGGTTAGGGTTAGAGTCGGGAGGCGGGAATTTAGGGTTAGAGTCGGGAGGCAGCGCGCATTTTAGGGTTAGGGTTAGATTTAGGGTTAGGGTTAGGGTTTAGGGTTAGGGTTAGGGTTAGGGTTAGGGTTAGGGTTAGAGTCGGGAGGCAGCGCGCATTTAGGGTTAGGGTTAGGGTTAGAGTCGGGAGGCGAATTTAGGGTTAGGGTTAGAGTCGGGAGGCATTTAGGGTTAGGGTTAGAGTCGGGAGTCGGGTTAGGGTTAGAGTCGGGAGGCAGCGCGAATTTAGGGTTAGAGTCGGGAGTCGGGAGGCACGAATTTAGGGTTAGATAGAGTCGGGAGGCAGAATTTAGGGTTAGAGTCGGGAGGCATTTAGGGTTAGAGTCGGGAGGCAGCGAATTTAGGGTTAGAGTCGGGAGGCATTTAGGGTTAGAGTCGGGAGGCATTTAGGGTTAGAGTCGGGAGTCGGGAGGCGCGAATTTAGGGTTAGAGTCGGGAGGCACATTTAGGGTTAGAGTCGGGAGGCATTTAGGGTTAGAGTCGGGAGGCGCGCATTTAGGGTTAGAGTCGGGCATTTAGGGTTAGAGTCGGGAGGCAGCGCGCGAATTTAGGGTTAGAGTCGGGAGGCGCGAATTTAGGGTTAGAGTCGGGAGGCGCGCATTTTAGGGAGTCGGGAGGCAGCGCGAATTTAGGGTTAGAGTCGGGAGTCGGGTTAGAGTCGGGAGGCATTTAGGGTTAGAGTCGGGAGGCGAATTTAGGGTTAGAGTCGGGAGGCGCGAATTTAGGGTTAGAGTCGGGAGGGTTAGGGTTAGGGTCGGGAGGCGCGCATTTAGGGTTAGAGTCGGGAGGCAGCGCGAATTTAGGGTTAGAGTCGGGTTAGAGTCGGGAGGCATTTAGGGTTAGATAGGGTTAGGGTTAGAGTCGGGAGGCATTTAGGGTTAGGGTTAGGGTCGGGAGGCATTTAGGGTTAGAGTCGGGAGGCGCGAATTTAGGGTTAGGGTCGGGAGGCGCGAATTTAGGGTTAGAGTCGCATTTAGGGTTAGAGTCGGGAGGCATTTAGGGTCGGGTTAGGGTTAGAGTCGGGTTAGAGTCGGGAGTCGGGAGTCGGGAGGCGCGAATTTAGGGTTAGGGTTAGAGTCGGGAGGGTTAGGGTTAGGGTTAGGGTTAGGGTTAGGGCGCGAATTTAGGGAATTTTAGGGTTAGGGTTAGGGTTAGGGTTAGAGTCGGGCATTTAGGGTTAGAGTCGGGAGGCGGGAATTTAGGGTTAGAGTCGGGAGGCAGTGCGCGAATTTAGGGTTAGAGTCGGGAGGCGCGAATTTAGGGTTAGAGTCGGGAGGCGAATTTAGGGTTAGAGTCGGGAGGCATTTAGGGTTAGAGTCGGGAGGCGCGAATTTAGGGTTAGGGTTAGAGTCGGGAGGGTTAGGGTTAGGGTTAGAGTCGGGAGGCATTTAGGGTTAGAGTTAGGGTTAGGGTTAGAGTCGGGAGCGCGAATTTAGGGTTAGAGTCGGGAGGCATTTAGGGAGGCGAATTTAGGGTTAGGGTTAGGGTTAGAGTCGGGAGGCACATTTAGGGTTAGGGTTAGAGTCGGGAGGCGAATTTAGGGTTAGGGTTAGGGTTAGAGCGCGAATTTAGGGTTAGAGTCGGGAGGGTTAGAGTCGGGTTAGGGTTAGAGTCGGGAGTCGGGAGTCGGGAGGGTTAGGGTTAGAGTCGGGTTAGGGTTAGAGTCGGGAGGCATTTAGGGTTAGGGTTAGGGTTAGAGTCGGGAGGCATTTTGATAGAGTCGGGAGGCATTTAGGGTTAGAGTCGGGAGGCGCGAATTTAGGGTTAGAGTCGGGAGGCATTTAGGGTTAGAGTCGGGAATTTAGGGTTAGATTTAGGGTTAGAGCGCGCATTTAGGGTTAGAGTCGGGAGGCATTTAGGGTTAGATAGAGTCGGGAGGCGAATTTAGGGTTAGGGTTAGAGTCGGGTTAGGGTTAGATGTCGGGAGTCGGGTTAGAGTCGGGAGGCGAATTTAGGGTTAGAGTCGGGAGGCGAATTTAGGGTTAGAGTCGGGAGGCACGCGAATTTAGGGTTAGAGTCGGGAGGCGCGAATTTAGGGTTAGAGTCGGGAGGCATTTAGGGTTAGGGTTAGGGTTAGGGTTAGGGTTAGAGTCGGGAGGCGAATTTAGGGTTAGAGTCGGGAGTCGGGAGGGTTAGAGTCGGGAGGCATTTAGGGTTAGAGTCGGGTTAGGGTTAGAGTCGGGAGGCGCGAATTTAGGGTTAGGGTTAGGGTTAGAGTCGGGAGGGTCGGGAGCCGGGAGGCATTTAGGGTCGGGAGGCGCGCGCATTTAGGGTTAGGGTTAGAGTCGGGTTAGGGAGGCATTTAGGGTTAGGGTTAGGGTTAGGGTTAGGGTTAGGGTTAGGGTTAGGGTTAGAGCCGCATTTAGGGTTAGAGTCGGGAGGCTAGAGTCGGGAGGCGCATTTAGGGCGCATTTAGGGTTAGAGTCGGGAGGCGAATTTAGGGTTAGGGTTAGGGTCGGGAGGCGCGCGCATTTAGGGTTAGAGTCGGGAGGCGCGAATTTAGGGTTAGGGTTAGGGTTAGGGTTAGGGTTAGAGTCGGGAGGCGCGAATTTAGGGTTAGAGTCGGGAGTCGGGAGGCGCGCGAATTTAGGGTTAGAGTCGGGAGGCATTTAGGGTTAGAGTCGGGAGGCGAATTTAGGGTTAGGGTTAGGGTTAGGGTTAGGGTTAGGGTTAGATAGAGTCGGGAGGCAGCGAATTTAGGGTTAGAGTCGGGAGGCGAATTTAGGGTTAGGGTTAGAGTCGGGTTAGGGTTAGGGTTAGAGTCGGGAGGGTGCGAATTTAGGGTTAGGGTTAGAGTCGGGAGGCGCGAATTTAGGGTTAGGGTTAGGGTTAGAGTCGGGAGGCAGGGAATTTAGGGTTAGGGTTAGAGTCGGGAGGCGCATTTAGGGTTAGGGTTAGAGTCGGGAGGCAGCGAATTTAGGGTTAGGGTTAGAGTCGGGAGGCAGCGCGAATTTAGGGTTAGGGTTAGAGTCGGGAGGCAGCGCAACTTTAGGGTTAGAGTCGGGAGGCGCGAATTTAGGGTTAGGGTTAGAGTCGGGAGGCATTTAGAGTCGGGAGGCATTTAGGGTTAGATTTAGGGTTAGGGTTAGAGTCGGGAGTCGGGAGGCATTTAGGGTTAGAGTCGGGAGGCGCGAATTTAGGGTTAGGGTTAGGGTTAGGGTTAGAGTCGGGAGTCGGGAATTTAGAGTCGGGAGGCGAATTTAGGGTTAGGGTTAGGGTTAGAGTCGGGAGGCATTTAGGGTTAGGGTTAGGGTTAGGGTTAGGGTTAGGGTTAGGGTTAGGGTTAGAGCGCGAATTTAGGGTTAGGGTTAGGGTTAGGGTTAGGGTTAGGGTTAGGGTTAGGGTTAGAGTCGGGAGGCATTTAGGGTTAGAGTCGGGAGGCAGAGTCGGGAGGCGAATTTAGGGTTAGGGTTAGGGTTAGAGTCGGGAGGCAGAGTCGGGTTAGAGTCGGGAGTCGGGAGTCGGGAGGCGAATTTAGGGTTAGGGTTAGAGTCGGGAGTCGGGAGGCATTTAGGGTTAGAGTCGGGAGGCGAATTTAGGGTTAGGGTTAGGGTTAGGGTTAGGGTTAGAGTCGGGAGTCGGGAGGGTTAGAGTCGGGTTAGAGTCGGGAATTTAGGGTTAGGGTTAGGGTTAGGGTTAGAGTCGGGTTAGGGTTAGGGTTAGAGTCGGGAGGCGCGAATTTAGGGTTAGGGTTAGAGTCGGGAGGCGCGAATTTAGGGTTAGGGTTAGAGTCGGGTTAGGGTTAGGGTTAGGGTTAGGGTTAGGGTTAGGGTTAGGGTTAGGGTTAGAGTCGGGAGGCATTTAGGGTTAGGGTTAGAGTCGGGAGGCATTTAGGGTTAGGGTTAGGGTTAGGGTTAGGGTTAGAGTCGGGAGTCGGGAGGCGAATTTAGGGTTAGAGTCGGGAGGGTTAGGGTTAGGGTTAGGGTTAGAGTCGGGAGGCGAATTTAGGGTTAGAGTCGGGAGGCGAATTTAGGGTTAGGGTTAGAGTCGGGAGTCGGGAGGCGAATTTAGGGTTAGGGTTAGGGTTAGGGTTAGGGTTAGGGTTAGGGTTAGAGTCGGGAGGCATTAGGGTTAGGGTTAGGGTTAGGGTTAGAGCGCGAATTTAGGGTTAGGGTCGGGAGGCACGAATTTAGGGTTAGGGTTAGAGTCGGGAGGCGCGAATTTAGGGTTAGGGTTAGGGTTAGAGTCGGGAGGCGCGAATTTAGGGTTAGGGTTAGGGTTAGAGCGCGAATTTAGGGTTAGGGTTAGAGTCGGGGGAATTTAGGGTTAGGGTTAGGGTTAGGGTTAGAGTCGGGAGGCGCGAATTTAGGGTTAGGGTTAGAGTCGGGAGGCATTTAGGGTTAGGGTTAGGGTTAGGGTTAGGGTTAGAGCGAATTTAGGGTTAGGGTTAGGGTTAGGGTTAGGGTTAGATTTAGGGTTAGGGTTAGGGTTAGGGTTAGGGTTAGGGTTAGGGTTAGGGTTAGGGTTAGAGTCGGGAGGCAGCGCGAATTTAGGGTTAGAGTCGGGAGGCAGGATTTAGGGTTAGGGTTAGGGTTAGGGTTAGAGTCGGGTTAGGGTTAGAGTTAGGGTTAGGGTTAGGGTTAGGGTTAGGGTTAGGGTTAGGGTTAGGGTTAGGGTTAGGGTTAGGGTTAGGGTTAGGGCGCGAATTTAGGGTTAGGGTTAGGGTTAGGGTTAGGGTTAGAGTCGGGAGCGCGAATTTAGGGTTAGAGTCGGGAGGCGCGAATTTAGGGTTAGGGTTAGGGTTAGGGTTAGGGTTAGGGTTAGGGTTAGGGTTAGGGTTAGAGCGCGAATTTAGGGTTAGGGTTAGGGTTAGGGTTAGGGTTAGGGTTAGGGTTAGGGTTAGGGTTAGGGTTAGGGTTAGGGTTAGGGTTAGGGTTAGGGTTAGGGTTAGGGTTAGGGTTAGGGTTAGAGTCGGGAGGCGCGAATTTAGGGTTAGGGTTAGAGTCGGGAGGCGCGAATTTAGGGTTAGGGTTAGGGTTAGGGTTAGGGTTAGGGTTAGGGTTAGGGTTAGGGTTAGAGTCGGGAGGCGCGAATTTAGAGTCGGGAGGCGCGAATTTAGGGTTAGAGTCGGGAGGCGCGAATTTAGGGTTAGAGTCGGGTTAGGGTTAGGGTTAGGGTTAGGGTTAGGGTTAGGGTGCGAATTTAGGGTTAGAGTCGGGTTAGGGTTAGGGTTAGGGAATTTAGGGTTAGGGTTAGGGTTAGGGTTAGGGTTAGATGTTAGGGTTAGGGTTAGGGTTAGAGTCGGGTTAGGGTTAGGGTTAGGGTTAGGGTTAGGGTTAGAGTCGGGAGTCGGGAGGCGCGAATTTAGGGTTAGGGTTAGGGTTAGGGTTAGAGTCGGGAGGCGCGAATTTAGGGTTAGGGTTAGGGTTAGGGTTAGGGTCGGGAGGCGCATTTAGGGTTAGGGTTAGGGTTAGGGCGCGAATTTAGGGTTAGGGTTAGGGTTAGAGCGAATTTAGGGTTAGAGTCGGGAGTCGGGAGGCGCGAATTTAGGGTTAGATTTAGGGTTAGGGTTAGAGTCGGGAGGCGCGAATTTAGGGTTAGGGTTAGAGTTAGGGTTAGGGTTAGGGTGAGTCGGGAGGCGCGAATTTAGGGTTAGGGTTAGGGTTAGGGTTAGGGTTAGAGTCGGGAGGCGCGAATTTTAGGGTTAGGGTTAGGGTTAGGGTTAGAGTCGGGAGGCGAATTTAGGGTTAGAGTCGGGAGGCATTTAGGGTTAGGGTTAGGGTTAGGGTTAGGGTGCGCGAATTTAGGGTTAGGGTTAGGGTTAGGGTTAGGGTTAGGGTGCGAATTTAGGGTTAGGGTTAGAGTCGGGAGGCGCGAATTTAGAGTCGGGAGGCAGCGCGAATTTAGGGTTAGGGTTAGGGTTAGGGTTAGAGTCGGGGGAATTTAGGGTTAGGGTTAGGGTCGGGAATTTAGGGTTAGGGTTAGGGTTAGGGTTAGAGTCGGGTTAGGGTTAGGGTTAGGGTTAGGGTTAGGGTGCGCGAATTTAGGGTTAGGGTTAGGGTTAGGGTTAGGGTTAGGGTTAGGGTTAGAGTCGCGCGAATTTAGGGTTAGGGTTAGAGTCGGGAGGCAGCGCGCATTTAGGGTTAGGGTTAGGGTTAGGGTTAGGGTTAGGGTTAGGGTTAGGGTGCGCGAATTTAGGGTTAGGGTTAGGGTTAGGGTTAGGGTTAGGGTTAGGGTTAGAGTCGGGAGGCGCGAATTTAGGGTTAGGGTTAGAGTCGGGAGGCACGAATTTAGGGTTAGGGTTAGGGTTAGGGTTAGGGTCGGGAGGCGCGAATTTAGGGTTAGGGTTAGGGTTAGGGTTAGGGTTAGGGTTAGGGTTAGGGTTAGGGTTAGGGTTAGAGTCGGGAGGCGCGAATTTAGGGTTAGAGCGCGAATTTAGGGTTAGGGTTAGAGTCGGGAGGCGCGAATTTAGGGTTAGGGTTAGGGTTAGGGTTAGGGTTAGAGAGTCGGGAGTCGGGAGGCGGGTTAGGGTTAGGGTTAGGGTTAGGGTTAGGGTTAGGGTTAGGGTTAGGGTTAGGGTTAGGGTTAGGGTTAGGGTTAGGGTTAGGGTTAGAGTCGGGGGAGGCACGAATTTAGGGTTAGGGTTAGGGTTAGAGTCGGGAGGCAGGCACGAATTTAGGGTTAGAGTCGGGAGGCAGAGTCGGGTCGGGAGTCGGGAGTCGGGAGGCAGCGAATTTAGGGTTAGGGTTAGGGTTAGGGTTAGAGTCGGGAGGCGGGAGGCAGAGTCGGGAGGCGCGAATTTAGGGTTAGGGTTAGGGTTAGGGTTAGGGTTAGGGTTAGGGTTAGGGTTAGGGTTAGGGTTAGGGTTAGGGTTAGATTTAGGGTTAGGGTTAGGGTTAGGGTTAGGGTTAGGGTTAGGGTTAGGGTTAGGGTTAGGGTTAGGGTTAGGGTTAGGGTTAGAGTTAGGGTTAGGGTTAGGGTTAGGGTTAGAGTCGGGAGGCATTTAGGGTTAGGGTTAGAGTCGGGAGGCAGCGCGAATTTAGGGTCGGGAGGCGCGAATTTAGGGTTAGAGTCGGGTTAGGGTTAGGGTTAGGGTTAGAGTCGGGAGGCATTTAGGGTCGGGAGGCAGCGCGCATTTAGGGTTAGAGTCGGGAGGCATTTAGGGTTAGGGTTAGGGTTAGGGTTAGAGTCGGGAGTCGGGAGGCGGGAGGCGCGAATTTAGGGTTAGAGTCGGGGAGTCGGGAGGCGCGAATTTAGGGTTAGGGTTAGAGTCGGGAGGCGAATTTAGGGTTAGAGTCGGGAGGCAGCGCGAATTTAGGGTTAGGGTTAGAGTCGGGAGGCGCGAATTTAGGGTTAGAGTCGGGAGGCGAATTTAGGGTTAGGGTTAGGGTTAGGGTTAGGGTTAGAGTCGGGAGGCGCGAATTTAGGGTTAGGGTTAGGGTTAGGGTTAGGGTCGGGAGTCGGGAATTTAGGGTTAGGGTTAGATTGAGTCGGGGTTAGGGTTAGGGTTAGAGCGAATTTAGGGTTAGAGTCGGGAGGCGGGAGGCATTTAGGGTTAGGGTTAGAGTCGGGAGGCAGCGAATTTAGGGTTAGGGTTAGGGTTAGGGTTAGAGTCGGGAGGCGAATTTAGGGTTAGGGTTAGGGTTAGGGTTAGAGTCGGGTTAGAGTCGGGAGGCGCGAATTTAGAGTCGGGAGTCGGGAGGCAGAGTCGGGTTAGGGTTAGAGTCGGGAGGCAGCGAATTTAGGGTTAGGGTTAGAGTCGGGAGGCATTTAGGGTTAGAGTCGGGAGGCGAATTTAGGGTTAGGGTTAGGGTTAGGGTTAGAGTCGGGTTAGGGTTAGAGTCGGGAGGCATTTAGGGTTAGAGTCGGGAGGCATTTTAGGGTTAGAGTCGGGAGGCATTTAGGGTTAGGGTTAGAGTGCGAATTTAGGGTTAGGGTTAGGGTTAGGGTTAGGGTTAGGGTTAGAGTCGGGAGGCATTTAGGGTTAGGGTTAGGGTTAGATAGAGTCGGGAGGCAGCGCATTTAGGGTTAGGGTTAGGGTTAGAGTTAGGGTTAGAGTCGGGAGGCGCGAATTTAGGGTTAGAGTCGGGAGGCAGGGTTAGAGTCGGGAGGCGCGAATTTAGGGTTAGGGTTAGGGTTAGATAGAGTCGGGAGGCGAATTTAGGGTTAGGGTTAGAGTCGGGAGGCAGCGAATTTAGGGTTAGAGTCGGGAGGCATTTAGGGTTAGGGTTAGAGTCGGGAGGCGCGCATTTAGGGTTAGGGTTAGGGTTAGGGTTAGGGTTAGGGTTAGGGTTAGGGTTAGGGTTAGAGTCGCGAATTTAGGGTTAGGGTTAGGGTTAGGGTTAGGGTTAGGGTTAGGGTTAGGGTTAGAGTCGGGAGGCATTTAGGGTTAGGGTTAGGGTTAGGGTTAGAGTCGGGAGGCGCGAATTTAGGGTTAGGGTTAGGGTTAGAGTCGGGAGGCATTTAGGGTTAGGGTTAGAGAATTAGGGTTAGGGTTAGAGTCGGGGGTTAGGGTTAGGGTTAGGGTTAGATAGAGTCGGGAGGCATTTAGGGTTAGGGTTAGAGTCGGGAATTTAGGGTTAGGGTTAGGGTTAGAGTCGGGAGGCGAATTTAGGGTTAGGGTTAGGGTTGGGTTAGGGTTAGGGTTAGAGTCGGGAGTCGGGAGTCGGGAGTCGGGAGTCGGGAGGCGCGAATTTAGGGTTAGGGTTAGAGTCGGGAGGCAGCGCGAATTTAGGGTTAGAGTCGGGAGGCGAATTTAGGGTTAGGGTTAGGGTTAGGGTTAGGGTTAGGGTTAGAGCGCGCATTTAGGGTTAGGGTTAGGGTTAGGGTTAGGGTTAGAGTCGGGTTAGGGTTAGGGTTAGGGTTAGAGTCGGGAGGCATTTAGGGTTAGAGTCGGGAGTCGGGAGGCATTTAGGGTCGGGAGTCGGGAGGCGCGAATTTAGGGTTAGGGTTAGAGTCGGGAGGCGAATTTAGGGTTAGAGTCGGGAGGCATTTAGGGTTAGGGTTAGGGTTAGGGTTAGGGTTAGAGTCGGGAGGCATTTAGGGTTAGAGTCGGGAGGCGCATTTAGGGTTAGGGTTAGGGTTAGAGTCGGGAGGCATTTAGGGTTAGAGTCGGGAGGCATTTAGGGTTAGGGTTAGAGTCGGGAGGCAGCGAATTTAGGGTTAGGGTTAGATTTAGGGTTAGAGTCGGGAGGCGAATTTAGGGTTAGAGTCGGGAGGCAGAGTCGGGAGGCAGAATTTAGGGTTAGAGTCGGGAGGCATTTAGGGTTAGGGTTAGGGTTGGGTTAGGGTTAGGGTTAGGGTTAGGGTTAGGGTTAGGGTTAGGGTTAGAGTCGGGAGGCATTTAGGGTTAGGGTTAGGGTTAGGGTTAGGGTTAGGGTTAGGGTTAGGGTTAGGGTTAGGGTTAGGGTTAGGGTTAGGGTTAGGGTTAGAGTCGGGAGGCGGGAGGCGCGCATTTTAGGGTTAGGGTTAGGGTTAGGGTTAGGGTTAGGGTTAGAGTCGGGGGTTAGGGTTAGAGTTAGGGTTAGGGTTAGGGTTAGGGTTAGGGTTAGGGTTAGGGTTAGGGTTAGGGTTAGGGTTAGGGTTAGGGTTAGGGTTAGGGTTAGGGTTAGGGTTAGGGTTAGAGTCGGGAGGCGCGAATTTAGGGTTAGGGTTAGGGTTAGGGTTAGGGTTAGGGTTAGGGTTAGGGTTAGAGTCGGGAGGCATTTAGGGTTAGGGTTAGGGTTAGGGTTAGGGTTAGGGTTAGAGTCGGGAGGCAGCGCGAATTTAGGGTTAGGGTTAGGGTTAGGGTTAGGGTTAGAGTCGGGAGGCGCGAATTAGGGTTAGAGTCGGGTTAGGGTTAGGGTTAGGGTTAGGGTTAGAGTCGGGAGGCAGAATTTAGGGTTAGGGTTAGGGTTAGGGTTAGGGTTAGGGTTAGGGTTAGGGTTAGGGTTAGGGTTAGGGTTAGGGTTAGGGTTAGGGTTAGGGTTAGAGTCGGGAGGCGCGAATTTAGGGTTAGGGTTAGGGTTAGGGTTAGGGTTAGGGTTAGGGTTAGAGTCGGGAGGCAGAGTCGGGAGGCAGAGTCGGGAGGGTCGGGTTGATAGAGTCGGGAGTCGGGAGGCAGGCACGAATTTAGGGTTAGGGTTAGGGTTAGAGTCGGGAGGCAGGCGGGAGTCGGGAGGCAGAGTCGGGAGTCGGGAGGCGCGAATTTAGAGTCGGGAGGCAGCGCGAATTTAGGGTTTAGAGTCGGGAGGCACATTTAGGGTTAGGGTTAGGGTTAGGGTTAGAGTCGGGTTAGGGTTAGGGTGCGAATTTAGGGTTAGGGTTAGGGTTAGGGTTAGGGTTAGGGTTAGGGTTAGGGTTAGGGTTAGGGTTAGGGTTAGGGTTAGGGTTAGGGTTAGGGTTAGAGTCGGGAGGCAGTCGGGAGTCGGGAGGCGCGAATTTAGGGTTAGGGTTAGAGTCGGGAGGCGCGAATTTAGGGTTGGGTTAGAGTCGGGAGGCAGCGAATTTAGGGTTAGAGTCGGGAGGCGCGAATTTAGGGTTAGGGTTAGAGTCGGGAGGCAGGGGGGGGAGTCGGGAGTCGGGAGTCGGGAATTTAGGGTTAGGGTTAGGGTTAGGGTTAGGGTTAGGGTTAGGGTTAGGGTTAGAGTCGGGAGGCAGAGTCGGGAGGCAGCGAATTTAGGGTTAGGGTTAGAGTCGGGAGGCATTTAGGGTTAGGGTTAGATTTAGGGTTAGAGTCGGGAGGCAGCGAATTTAGGGTTAGGGTTAGGGTTAGGGTTAGGGTTAGGGTCGGGTTAGGGTTAGGGTTAGGGTTAGGGTTAGGGTTAGGGTTAGGGTTAGGGTTAGAGTCGGGAGGCAGAATTTAGGGTTAGGGTTAGGGTTAGGGTTAGAGTCGGGAGGCGAATTTAGGGTTAGGGTTAGGGTTAGGGTTAGGGTTAGGGTTAGGGTTAGGGTTAGGGTTAGGGTTAGGGTTAGGGTTAGGGTTAGGGTTAGGGTTAGGGTTAGGGTTAGGGTTAGGGTTAGGGTTAGGGTTAGGGTTAGGGTTAGGGTTAGGGTTAGGGTTAGGGTTAGGGTTAGGGTTAGGGTTAGGGTTAGGGTTAGGGTTAGGGTTAGGGTTAGGGTTAGGGTTAGGGTTAGGGTTAGGGTTAGGGTTAGAGTCGGGAGGCAGAGTCGGGAGTCGGGAGGCAGGGTTAGGGTTAGGGTTAGGGTTAGGGTTAGGGTTAGGGTTAGGGTTAGAGTCGGGGTTAGGGTTAGAGTCGGGAGGCATTTAGGGTTAGGGTTAGGGTTAGAGTCGGGAGGCGCGCGCATTTAGGGTTAGAGTCGGGAGGCAGCGCGAATTTAGGGTTAGGGTTAGGGTTAGAGTCGGGAGTCGGGAGGCGAATTTAGGGTTAGGGTTAGGGTTAGGGTTAGATGTGCGAATTTAGGGTTAGGGTTAGAGTGTGCGAATTTTAGGGTTAGAGTCGGGAGGCATTTAGGGTTAGGGTTAGGGTTAGGGTTAGGGTTAGGGTTAGAGTCGGGAGGCATTTAGGGTTAGGGTTAGGGAGTCGGGAGTCGGGAGGCATTTAGGGTTAGGGTTAGGGTTAGGGTTAGGGTTAGGGTTAGGGTTAGGGTTAGGGTTAGGGTTAGAGTCGGGAGGCGCGCATTTAGGGTTAGGGTTAGAGTCGGGAGGCACGAATTTAGGGTTAGGGTTAGGGTTAGGGTTAGAGTCGGGAGGCATTTAGGGTTAGGGTTAGGGTTAGGGTTAGAGTCGGGAGGCATTTAGGGTTAGAGTCGGGAGGCAGAATTTAGGGTTAGGGTTAGGGTTAGGGTTAGGGTTAGAGTCGGGAGGCAGCGCATTTAGGGTTTAGGGTTAGGGTTAGAGTCGGGAGGCAGCGCGCATTTAGGGTTAGGGTTAGGGTTAGGGTTAGGGTTAGGGTTAGGGTTAGATTTAGGGTTAGGGTTAGGGTTAGGGTTAGGGTTAGGGTTAGAGTCGGGAGGCATTTAGGGTTAGGGTTAGGGTTAGGGTTAGGGTTAGGGTTAGGGTTAGGGTTAGGGTTAGGGTTAGAGTCGGGAGGCGGGAGTCGGGAGGCAGAGTCGGGAGGCAGCGCGAATTTAGGGTTAGAGTCGGGTTAGGGTTAGAGTCGGGAGGCATTTAGGGTTAGGGTTAGGGTTAGGGTTAGGGTTAGAGTCGGGAGGCAGCGCATTTAGGGTTAGGGTTAGGGTTAGGGTTAGGGAGTCGGGAGGCAGGGAGTCGGGAGGCAGAATTTAGGGTTAGGGTTAGGGTTAGGGTTAGGGTTAGGGTTAGAGTCGGGAGTCGGGAGGCGGGAATTTAGGGTTAGGGTTAGGGTTAGGGTTAGGGTTAGAGTCGGGAGGCAGAATTTAGGGTTAGGGTTAGGGTTAGGGTTAGGGTTAGGGTTAGAGTCGGGAGGGTTAGGGTTAGAGTCGGGAGGCGGGAGGCGCATTTAGGGTTAGGGTTAGGGTTAGGGTTAGGGTTAGGGTTAGGGTTAGGGTTAGGGTTAGGGTTAGGGTTAGGGTTAGGGTTAGGGTTAGGGTTAGGGTTAGAGTCGGGAGGCAGCGCGCATTTAGGGTTAGAGTCGGGAGGCATTTAGAGTCGGGAGGCATTTAGGGTTAGAGTCGGGAGGCATTTAGGGTTAGGGTTAGGGTTAGGGTTAGGGTTAGGGTTAGGGTTAGGGTTAGGGTTAGGGTTAGGGTTAGGGTTAGGGTTAGGGTTAGGGTTAGGGTTAGGGTTAGGGTTAGGGTTAGGGTTAGGGTTAGGGTTAGGGTTAGGGTTAGAGTCGGGAGGCAAATTTAGGGTTAGGTAGGGTTAGGGTTAGGGTTAGAGTCGGGAGTCGGGAGGCGCGAATTTAGGGTTAGAGTCGGGAGGCGCGAATTTAGGGTTAGGGTTAGGGTTAGAGTCGGGAGGCATTTAGGGTTAGGGTTAGAGTCGGGAGTCGGGAGTCGGGAGGCAGGGTTAGGGTTAGGGTTAGGGTTAGAGTCGGGAGGCGAATTTAGGGTTAGAGTCGGGAGTCGGGAGGCGGGAGGCGAATTTAGGGTTAGGGTTAGAGTCGGGTTAGGGTTAGGGTTAGGGTTAGAGTCGGGAGTCGGGAGGCATTTAGAGTCGGGAGGCGCGCATTTAGGGTTAGGGTTAGGGTTAGGGTTAGGGTGCATTTAGGGTTAGAGTCGGGAGGCAGAGTCGGGAGGCAGAGTTAGAGTCGGGAATTTAGGGTTAGGGTTAGGGTTAGAGTCGGGAGTCGGGAGTCGGGAGGCGAATTTAGGGTTAGGGTTGAGTTAGGGTTAGCGCGAATTTAGCGCGAATTTAGGGTTAGGGTTAGGGTTAGGGTTAGGGTTAGGGTTAGGGTTAGGGTTAGGGTTAGGGTTAGGGTTAGGGTTAGGGTTAGGGTTAGGGTTAGAGTCGGGAGGGTTAGGGTTAGGGTTAGGGTTAGAGTCGGGAGGCAGAAGAGTCGGGAGGCAGCGCGAATTTAGGGTTAGGGTTAGAGTCGGGAGGCGCGAATTTAGGGTTAGGGTTAGGGTTAGATAGAGTCGGGAGGCATTTAGGGTTAGGGTTAGAGTCGGGAGGCAGAATTTAGGGTTAGGGTTAGGGTTAGGGTTAGGGTTAGGGTTAGGGTTAGGGTGCGCATTTAGGGTTAGAGTCGGGAGGCGAATTTAGGGTTAGGGTTAGAGTCGGGAGGCAGAATTTAGGGTTAGGGTTAGGGTTAGGGTTAGGGTTAGGGTTAGGGTTAGGGTTAGGGTTAGGGTTAGGGTTTAGGGTATTTAGGGTTAGGGTTAGGGTTAGGGTTAGGGTTAGGGTTAGAGTCGGGAGGCGGGAGGCAGGGAGGCAGCGCGAATTTAGGGTAGAGTCGGGAGGCAGGGTTAGGGTTAGAGTCGGGAGTCGGGAGGCATTTAGGGTTAGGGTTAGAGTCGGGAGGCGCGAATTTAGGGTTAGGGTTAGGGTTAGGGTGCGCATTTTAGGGTTAGGGTTAGGGTTAGGGTTAGGGTTAGAGTCGGGAGGCATTTAGGGTTAGGGTTAGGGTTAGGGTTAGGGTTAGAGTCGGGAGGCAGGGTTAGGGTTAGGGTTAGGGTTAGAGTCGGGAGGCATTTAGGGTTAGAGTCGGGAGTCGGGAGGCAGAAGAGTCGGGAGGCATTTTAGGGTTAGGGTTAGGGTTAGGGTTAGGGTTAGAGTCGGGAGGCGAGTCGGGAGGCATTTAGGGTTAGGGTTAGGGTTAGGGTTAGATAGAGTCGGGAGTCGGGAGGCGCGAATTTAGGGTTAGAGTCGGGAGGCGAATTTAGGGTTAGGGTTAGAGTCGGGAGGCATTTAGGGTTAGAGTCGGGAGGCATTTAGGGTTAGGGTTAGAGTCGGGAGGCATTTAGGGTTAGAGTCGGGAGGCAGGGTTAGAGTCGGGAGGCATTTAGGGTTAGAGTCGGGAGGCGAATTTAGGGTTAGAGTCGGGAGTCGGGAGGCGAATTTAGGGTTAGAGTCGGGAGGCATTTAGGGTTAGAGTCGGGAGGCGAATTTAGGGTTAGAGTCGGGAGGCATTTAGGGTTAGAGTCGGGAGGCGCATTTAGGGTCGGGAGGCATTTAGGGTTAGGGTTAGAGTCGGGTTAGAGTCGGGAGGCGAATTTAGGGTTAGAGTCGGGAGGCACGCATTTAGGGTTAGGGTTAGAGTCGGGAGGCATTTAGGGTTAGGGTTAGAGTCGGGAGGCGCGAATTTAGGGTTAGGGTTAGGGTTAGAGTCGGGAGGCAGGGTTAGGGTTAGGGTTAGAGTCGGGAGGCATTTAGGGTTAGATAGAGTCGGGAGGCGCATTTAGGGTTAGAGTCGGGAGTCGGGCATTTAGGGTTAGAGTCGGGAATTTAGGGTTAGGGTTAGAGCGCGCATTTAGGGTTAGAGTCGGGCGCATTTAGGGTTAGGGTTAGAGTCGGGAGGCGCACGAATTTAGGGTTAGGGTTAGAGTCGGGAGGCATTTAGGGTTAGAGTTAGAGTCGGGAGGCGAATTTAGGGTTAGGGTTAGGGTTAGAGTCGGGAGGCATTTTAGGGTTAGAGTCGGGAGGCATTTAGGGTTAGGGTTAGGGTTAGGGTTAGAGTCGGGAGGCGCGAATTTAGGGTTAGGGTTAGGGTTAGAGTCGGGAGGCGCGAATTTAGGGTTAGGGTTAGATGTATTTAGGGTTAGGGTTAGGGTTAGGGTTAGGGTTAGGGTTAGGGTTAGAGTCGGGAGGCGCATTTAGGGTTAGAGTCGGGAGGCAGAGTCGGGAGGCAGAATTTAGGGTTAGGGTTAGGGTTAGGGTTAGGGTTAGGGTTAGGGTTAGGGTTAGGGTTAGGGTTAGGGTTAGAGTCGGGAGGCGCGAATTTAGGGTTAGGGTTAGAGTCGGGAGTCGGGAGGCATTTAGGGTTAGGGTTAGAGTCGGGAGGCAGAGTCGGGAGGCATTTAGGGTTAGAGTCGGGAGGCGCGCATTTTAGGGTTAGGGTTAGAGTCGGGAGGCGCACATTTAGGGTTAGGGTTAGAGTCGGGAGGCACGAATTTAGGGTTAGGGTTAGGGTTAGAGTCGGGAGTCGGGGGTCGGGAGGCATTTAGGGTTAGAGTCGGGAGTCGGGAGGCGAATTTAGGGTTAGAGTCGGGAGGCGCGAATTTAGGGTTAGGGTTAGAGTCGGGAGGCAGAGTCGGGAGCGCGCATTTAGGGTTAGGGTTAGAGTCGGGAGTCGGGAGTCGGGAGGCAGCGCGAATTTAGGGTTAGGGTTAGAGTCGGGAGTCGGGAGGCAGAATTTAGGGTTTAGGGTTAGGGTTAGGGTTAGAGTCGGGAGGCAGGGAGTCGGGAGGCGGGAGGCGCGAATTTAGGGTTAGGGTTAGAGTCGGGAGGCATTTTAGGGTTAGGGTTAGGGTTAGAGTCGGGAGGCATTTAGGGTTAGGGTTAGGGTTAGGGTTAGAGTCGGGAGGCAGGGTTAGAGTCGGGAGTCGGGAGGCAGGGTTAGGGTTAGAGTCGGGAGTCGGGAGGCGGGAGGCGCGAATTTAGGGTTAGGGTTAGAGTCGGGAGGGTTAGGGTTAGGGTTAGGGTTAGAGTCGGGAGGCATTTAGGGTTAGGGTTAGGGTTAGGGTTAGGGTTAGAGTCGGGAGGCGCGAATTTAGGGTTAGGGTTAGAGTCGGGAGGCGAATTTAGGGTTAGGGTTAGAGCGCGAATTTAGGGTTAGGGTTAGATTTAGGGTTAGGGTTAGGGTTAGGGTTAGAGTCGGGAGGCGAATTTAGGGTTAGGGTTAGGGTTAGGGTTAGGGTTAGGGTTAGGGTTAGGGTTAGGGTTAGGGTTAGGGTTAGGGTTAGAGTCGGGAGTCGGGAGGCGAATTTAGGGTTAGGGTTAGGGTTAGAGTCGGGAGGCAGCGAATTTAGGGTTAGGGTTAGAGTCGGGAGGCAGAATTTAGGGTTAGGGTTAGGGTTAGAGTCGGGAGTCGGGAGGCAGGACTTGATAGAGTCGGGAGGCAGAGTCGGGAGGCATTTAGGGTTAGGGTTAGGGTTAGAGTCGGGAGTCGGGAGGCGGGAGGCATTTAGGGTTAGGGTTAGGGTTAGGGTTAGAGTCGGGAGGCAGGGAGGCGAATTTAGGGTTAGGGTTAGGGTTAGGGTTAGGGTTAGGGTTAGAGTCGGGTTAGGGTTAGGGTTAGGGTTAGGGTTAGGGTTAGGGTTAGGGTTAGGGTTAGGGTTAGGGTTAGGGTTAGGGTTAGGGTTAGGGTTAGGGTTAGGGTTAGGGTTAGGGTTAGGGTTAGGGTTAGGGTTAGGGTTAGGGTTAGGGTTAGGGTTAGGGTTAGGGTTAGGGTTAGGGTTAGGGTTAGAGTCGGGAGGCAGGGTCGGGAGGCAGAGTCGGGAGGCAGAGTCGGGAGGCAGAGTCGGGAGGCAGAGTCGGGAGGCAGCGCGCATTTAGGGTTAGGGTTAGAGTCGGGAGGCGCATTTAGGGTTAGGGTTAGGGTTAGGGTTAGGGTTAGGGTTAGGGTTAGGGTTAGGGTTAGGGTTAGGGTTAGGGTTAGGGTTAGGGTTAGGGTTAGAGTCGGGAGGCAGAATTTAGGGTTAGGGTTAGGGTTAGGGTTAGGGTTAGAGTCGGGAGGCATTTAGGGTTAGGGTTAGGGTTAGGGTTAGAGTCGGGAGGCAGGATTTAGGGTTAGGGTTAGAGTCGGGAGGCAGAGTCGGGAGGCAGGGAGGCAGTGCGCATTTAGGGTTAGAGTCGGGAGTCGGGAGGCAGAATTTAGGGTTAGGGTTAGGGTTAGGGTTAGGGTTAGGGTTAGGGTTAGGGTTAGGGTTAGGGTTAGAGTCGGGAGTCGGGAGGCAGGGAGTCGGGAGTCGGGAGGCGGGAGGCGGGAGGCAGAATTTAGGGTTAGGGTTAGGGTTAGAGTCGGGAGGCATTTAGGGTTAGGGTTAGGGTTAGGGTTAGGGTTAGGGTTAGGGTTAGGGTTAGAGTCGGGAGGCATTTAGGGTTAGATTTAGGGTTAGAGTCGGGAGGCAGCGCGCATTTAGGGTTAGAGTCGGGAGTCGGGAGGCATTTAGGGTTAGGGTTAGGGTTAGGGTTAGGGTTAGGGTTAGGGTTAGGGTTAGGGTTAGGGTTAGGGTTAGGGTTAGGGTTAGGGTTAGGGTTAGAGTCGGGAGGCAGAAGAGGCCATTTTAGGGTTAGGGTTAGGGTTAGGGTTAGGGTTAGGGTTAGAGTCGGGAGGCAGAGTCGGGAGGCATTTAGGGTTAGGGTTAGGGTTAGGGTTAGGGTTAGAGTCGGGAGGCGCGAATTTAGGGTTAGAGTCGGGAGGCATTTAGGGTTAGGGTTAGCGCGCGATTTAGGGTTAGAGTCGGGAGTCGGGAGGCGCGCATTTAGGGTTAGGGTTAGGGTTAGGGTTAGGGTTAGGGTTAGGGTTAGGGTTAGGGTTAGGGTTAGGGTTAGGGTTAGGGTTAGGGTTAGAGTCGGGAGGCGCGCATTTAGGGTTAGGGTTAGGGTTAGGGTTAGGGTTAGGGTTAGGGTTAGGGTTAGGGTTAGGGTTAGGGTTAGGGTTAGGGTTAGGGTTAGGGTTAGGGTTAGGGTTAGGGTTAGGGTTAGGGTTAGGGTTAGGGTTAGGGTTAGGGTTAGGGTTAGGGTTAGGGTTAGGGTTAGGGTTAGGGTTAGGGTTAGGGTTAGGGTTAGGGTTAGGGTTAGGGTTAGGGTTAGGGTTAGGGTTAGGGTGCATTTAGGGTTAGGGTTAGGGTTAGGGTTAGGGTTAGGGTTAGGGTTAGGGTTAGGGTTAGGGTTAGGGTTAGGGTTAGAGTCGGGAGGCGCGCATTTAGGGTTAGAGTCGGGAGGCGCGAATTTAGGGTTAGGGTTAGATAGAGTCGGGAGTCGGGAGGCAGAGTCGGGAGGCGCGAATTTAGGGTTAGGGTTAGAGTCGGGAGGCGCGAATTTAGGGTTAGAGTCGGGAGGCATTTAGGGTTAGGGTTAGAGTCGGGAGGCGCGAATTTAGGGTTAGGGTTAGGGTTAGAGTCGGGAGGCGCATTTAGGGTTAGAGTCGGGTTAGGGTTAGAGTCGGGAGGCGCGCATTTAGGGTTAGAGTCGGGAGGCGCATTTAGGGTTAGGGTTAGGGTTAGGGTTAGAGTCGGGAGGCAGCGCATTTAGGGTTAGGGTTAGAGTCGGGAGGCGCGCATTTAGGGTTAGGGTTAGAGTCGGGAGGCATTTAGGGTTAGAGTCGGGAGGCGCGAATTTAGGGTTAGGGTTAGAGTCGGGAGGCGCGAATTTAGGGTTAGGGTTAGAGTCGGGAGGCGCGAATTTAGGGTTAGGGTTAGGGTTAGGGTGCGCGAATTTAGGGTTAGGGTTAGGGTTAGGGTTAGAGTCGGGAGGCGCATTTAGGGTTAGGGTTAGGGTTAGAGTCGGGGAGTCGGGTTAGGGTTAGGGTTAGAGTCGGGAGGCATTTAGGGTTAGAGTCGGGAGGCGAATTTAGGGTTAGGGTTAGAGTCGGGAGGCATTTAGGGTTAGGGTTAGGGTTAGGGTTAGGGTTAGGGTTAGAGTCGGGAGGCATTTAGGGTTAGAGCGCGAATTTAGGGTTAGGGTTAGGGTTAGAGCGCGAATTTAGGGTTAGGGTTAGGGTTAGAGTCGGGAGGCATTTAGGGTTAGGGTTAGGGTTAGGGTTAGGGTTAGAGTCGGGAGTCGGGAGGCAGAGTCGGGAGGCATTTAGGGTTAGAGTCGGGAGGCATTTAGGGTTAGGGTTAGAGTCGGGAGTCGGGAGGCACTTTAGGGTTAGGGTTAGAGTCGGGAGGCATTTAGGGTCGGGAAGGGTTAGAGTCGGGAGTCGGGAGGCATTTAGGGTTAGAGTCGGGAGTCGGGAGGGTTAGGGTTAGGGTTAGGGTTAGGGTTAGAGTCGGGAGGCATTTAGGGTTAGAGCGCGCATTTAGGGTTAGGGTTAGGGTTAGGGTTAGGGTTAGAGTCGGGAGGCGCGCATTTAGGGTTAGGGTTAGAGTCGGGAGTCGGGAGGCGGGAGTCGGGAGTCGGGAGGCAGGGAATTTAGGGTTAGGGTTAGAGTTAGGGTTAGGGTTAGAGTCGGGAGGCGAATTTAGGGTTAGATTTAGGGTTAGGGTTAGGGTTAGGGTTAGGGTTAGGGTTAGAGTCGGGAGGCATTTAGGGTTAGAGTCGGGAGGCATTTAGGGTTAGGGTTAGAGTCGGGAGTCGGGAGGCGCGAATTTAGGGAATTTAGGGTTAGAGTCGGGAGGCGCGAATTTAGGGTTAGGGTTAGGGTTAGGGTTAGAGTCGGGAGTCGGGAGGCGCGAATTTAGGGTTAGGGTTAGAGTCGGGAGGCGCGAATTTAGGGTTAGAGTCGGGGGTTAGGGTTAGGGTTAGGGTTAGAGTCGGGTTAGATAGAGTCGGGAGGCGGGAATTTAGGGTTAGGGTTAGGGTCGGGAGTCGGGAATTTAGGGTTAGGGTTAGGGTTAGGGTTAGGGTTAGAGTCGGGAGTCGGGAGGCATTTAGGGTTAGGGTTAGGGTTAGGGTTAGGGTTAGAGTCGGGAGGCGCATTTAGGGTTAGGGTTAGAGTCGGGAGGCGAATTTAGGGTTAGGGTTAGGGTTAGGGTTAGGGTTAGAGTCGGGAGGCATTTAGGGTTAGGGTTAGAGTCGGGAGGCAGGGAGTCGGGAGTCGGGAGGCATTTAGGGTTAGAGTCGGGAGGCAGAATTTAGGGTTAGGGTTAGGGTTAGGGTTAGGGTTAGGGTTAGGGTTAGGGTTAGGGTTAGGGTTAGGGTTAGGGTTAGGGTTAGAGTCGGGAGGCAGAGTCGGGAGGCGCGCATTTTAGGGTTAGGGTTAGGGTTAGGGTTAGGGTTAGGGTTAGGGTTAGGGTTAGGGTTAGGGTTAGGGTTAGGGTTAGGGTTAGGGTTAGATTTAGGGTTAGGGTTAGATTTAGGGTTAGGGTTAGATAGAGTCGGGAGGCGCGAATTTAGGGTTAGGGTTAGGGTTAGGGTTAGGGTTAGAGTCGGGAGGCAGGGAGTCGGGAGGCGGGAGGCGGGAGTCGGGAGGCAGCGCGAATTTAGGGTTAGATTTAGGGTTAGGGTTAGAGTCGGGAGGCAGAGTCGGGAGGCAGAATTTAGGGTTAGGGTTAGGGTTAGGGTTAGGGTTAGGGTTAGGGTTAGGGTTAGAGTCGGGAGGCGAATTTAGGGTTAGGGTTAGGGTTAGGGTTAGGGTTAGGGTTAGAGTCGGGAGGCGCGAATTTAGGGTTAGGGTTAGGGTTAGAGTCGGGAGGCAGCGCGAATTTAGGGTTAGGGTTAGGGTTAGAGTCGGGAGGCAGGGTGCGCGCATTTAGGGTTAGGGTTAGAGCGCGAATTTAGGGTTAGAGTCGGGAGGCATTTAGGGTTAGAGTCGGGAGTCGGGAGGCGCATTTTTAGGGTTAGGGTTAGGGTTAGAGTCGGGAGGCAGGGAGTCGGGAGGCGCGAATTTATGGTTAGGGTTAGGGTTAGGGTTAGAGTCGGGAGGGTTAGGGTTAGGGTTAGGGTTAGAGTCGGGAGGCGCGAATTTAGGGTTAGGGTTAGGGTTAGGGTTAGGGTTAGGGTTAGGGTTAGGGTTAGGGTTAGGGTTAGGGTTAGGGTTAGGGTTAGGGTTAGGGTTAGGGTTAGGGTTAGGGTTAGAGTCGGGAGGCGGGATTTAGGGTTAGGGTTAGAGTCGGGAGGCAGAATTTAGGGTGAATTTAGGGTTAGAGTCGGGAGGCAGCGCGAATTTAGGGTTAGGGTTAGAGTCGGGAGGCGGGAGTCGGGAGGCGCGAATTTAGGGTTAGGGTTAGAGTCGGGAGTCGGGAGGCAGGGTTAGGGTTAGAGTCGGGAGGCAGAGTCGGGAGGCATTTAGGGTTAGAGTCGGGAGGCAGAGTCGGGAGTCGGGAGGCAGAATTTAGGGTTAGGGTTAGAGTCGGGAGGCAGGGTTAGGGTTAGATAGAGTCGGGAGGCATTTAGGGTTAGGGTTAGGGTTAGAGTCGGGAGGCAGGGAGGCGCGCATTTAGGGTTAGGGTTAGGGTTAGGGTTAGAGTCGGGAGTCGGGAGGCGCGCATTTAGGGTTAGGGTTAGGGTTAGAGTCGGGAGGCGCATTTAGGGTTAGGGTTAGGGTTAGGGTTAGAGTCGGGAGGCAGCGCGAATTTAGGGTTAGGGTTAGAGTCGGGAGGCATTTAGGGTTAGGGTTAGGGTTAGGGTTAGGGTTAGGGTTAGGGTTAGGGTTAGAGTCGGGAGGCAGGGAGTAGGGTTAGGGTTAGGGTTAGAGTCGGGAGGCATTTAGGGTTAGGGTTAGGGTTAGGGTTAGGGTTAGGGTTAGGGTTAGGGTTAGGGTTAGGGTTAGGGTTAGGGTTAGGGTTAGAGTCGGGAGGCAGCGCGCATTTAGGGTTAGGGTTAGGGTTAGAGTCGGGAGTCGGGAGGCATTTAGGGTTAGGGTTAGGGTTAGGGTTAGAGTCGGGAGTCGGGAGGCAGAATTTAGGGTTAGGGTTAGAGTCGGGAGGCAGAGTCGGGAGGCATTTAGGGTTAGGGTTAGAGTCGGGAGTCGGGAGGCAGAATTTAGGGTTAGGGTTAGGGTTAGGGTTAGGGTTAGAGTCGGGAGGCATTTAGGGTTAGAGTCGGGAGGCATTTAGGGTTAGGGTTAGGGTTAGGGTTAGAGTCGGGAGTCGGGAGGCGGGAGGCATTTAGGGTTAGAGTCGGGCATTTAGGGTTAGGGTTAGGGTTAGGGTTAGAGTCGGGAGGCATTTAGGGTTAGGGTTAGGGTTAGGGTTAGAGTCGGGAGGCATTTAGGGTTAGGGTTAGAGTCGGGAGTCGGGAGGCGGGAGTCGGGAGGCAGAATTTAGGGTTAGGGTTAGAGTCGGGAGGCATTTAGGGTTAGGGTTAGGGTTAGGGTTAGGGTTAGGGTTAGGGTTAGGGTTAGGGTTAGGGTTAGAGTCGGGAGGCAGCGCATTTAGGGTTAGGGTTAGAGTCGGGAGGCAGCGAATTTAGGGTTAGGGTTAGAGTCGGGAGGCGGGAGGCATTTAGGGTTAGGGTTAGGGTTAGGGTTAGGGTTAGAGTCGGGAGGCGGGTTAGAGTTAGGGTTAGGGTTAGGGTTAGGGTTAGGGTTAGAGTCGGGAGGCGCATTTAGGGTTAGGGTTAGGGTTAGGGTTAGGGTTAGGGTTAGGGTTAGGGTTAGGGTTAGGGTTAGGGTTAGGGTTAGGGTTAGGGTTAGGGTTAGGGTTAGGGTTAGGGTTAGGGTTAGGGTTAGGGTTAGGGTTAGGGTTAGGGTTAGGGTTAGGGTTAGGGTTAGGGTTAGGGTTAGGGTTAGGGTTAGAGTCGGGAGTCGGGTTAGGGTTAGGGTTAGGGTTAGGGTTAGAGTCGGGTTAGGGTTAGGGTTAGGGTTAGATTTAGGGTTAGGGTTAGAGTTAGGGTTAGAGTCGGGAGGCGCGAATTTTAGGGTTAGGGTTAGAGTCGGGAGGCGCGAATTTAGGGTTAGGGTTAGAGTCGGGAGGCAGAATTTAGGGTTAGAGTCGGGAGGCTTAGGGTTAGGGTTAGGGTTAGAGTCGGGAGGCAGCGCGAATTTAGGGTTAGAGTCGGGAGGCGCGAATTTAGGGTTAGAGTCGGGAGGCGCGCATTTTAGGGTTAGAGTCGGGAGGCATTTAGGGTTAGGGTTAGAGTCGGGAGGCGCATTTAGGGTTAGGGTTAGGGTTAGAGTCGGGTTAGGGTTAGGGTTAGGGTTAGGGTTAGATAGAGTCGGGAGTCGGGTTAGAGTCGGGAGGCGAATTTAGGGTTAGAGTCGGGAGCGAATTTAGGGTTAGGGTTAGAGTCGGGAGGCGCGAATTTAGGGTTAGAGTCGGGAGTCGGGAGGCATTTAGGGTTAGGGTTAGGGTTAGGGTTAGGGTTAGAGTCGGGTTAGGGTTAGAGTCGGGAGGCACATTTAGGGTTAGAGTCGGGAGGCATTTAGGGTTAGAGTCGGGAGGCATTTAGGGTTAGATTTAGGGTTAGAGTCGGGAGGCATTTAGGGTTAGAGTCGGGCGCATTTAGGGTTAGGGTTAGAGTCGGGCATTTAGGGTTAGAGTCGGGAGTCGGGAGGCGCGAATTTAGGGTTAGATTTAGGGTTAGAGTTAGGGTTAGGGTTAGAGTCGGGTTAGAGTCGGGAGTCGGGAGGCGCGCGAATTTAGGGTTAGGGTTAGGGTTAGAGTCGGGAGGCATTTAGGGTTAGAGTCGGGAGGCATTTAGGGTCGCGCGCGCATTTAGGGTTAGGGTTAGATAGAGTCGGGAGTCGGGAGGCGAATTTAGGGTTAGAGTCGGGAGGCATTTAGGGTTAGGGTTAGAGCGCATTTAGGGTTAGAGTCGGGAGGCGCGCATTTAGGGTTAGAGTCGGGAGGCGCGAATTTTAGGGTTAGAGTCGGGAGGGTTAGGGTTAGAGTCGGGAGGCATTTAGGGTTAGATAGAGTCGGGAGCGCATTTAGGGTTAGGGTTAGGGTTAGGGTTAGAGTCGGGAGGCTGGTTAGGGTTAGGGTTAGAGTCGGGTTAGGGTTAGAGTCGGGTTAGGGTTAGAGTCGGGAGGCACATTTAGGGTTAGAGTCGGGAGGCATTTAGGGTTAGGGTTAGGGTTAGGGTTAGGGTTAGAGTCGGGAGGCAGAATTTAGGGTTAGAGCGCGAATTTAGGGTTAGGGTTAGGGTTAGGGTTAGAGTCGGGAGTCGGGAGGCATTTAGGGTTAGGGTTAGGGTTAGAGTCGGGAGTCGGGAGGCGCGAATTTAGGGTTAGAGTCGGGAGGCGCGAATTTAGGGTTAGGGTTAGGGTTTAGGGTTAGAGTCGGGAGTCGGGAGGCGCGCATTTAGGGTTAGAGTCGGGAGGCATTTAGGGTTAGGGTTAGAGTCGGGAGGGTTAGGGTTAGAGTCGGGAGTCGGGAGGCGCGAATTTAGGGTTAGAGTCGGGAGGCATTTAGGGTTAGGGTTAGAGTCGGGAGGGTTAGGGTTAGAGTCGGGAGGCGCGCATTTAGGGTTAGGGTTAGGGTTAGGGTTAGAGTCGGGAGGCGAATTTAGGGTTAGGGTTAGGGTTAGAGTCGGGAGGCGGGAATTTAGGGTTAGAGTCGGGAGGCGCGAATTTAGGGTTGGTTAGGGTTAGGGTTAGAGTCGGGAGGCGCGAATTTAGGGTTAGGGTCGGGAGGGTTAGGGTTAGGGTTAGAGTCGGGAGGCATTTAGGGTTGGGTTAGGGTTAGAGTCGGGAGCGCGCATTTAGGGTTAGAGTCGGGTTAGGGTTAGAGTCGGGAGGCGCGAATTTAGGGTTAGGGTTAGGGTTAGAGTCGGGAGTCGGGAGCGCATTTAGGGTTAGAGTCGGGAGGCAGAGTCGGGAGGCGAGAATTTAGGGTTAGAGTCGGGTTAGGGTTAGGGTTAGGGTTAGGGTTAGAGTCGGGAGGCGCGAATTTAGGGTTAGGGTTAGGGTTAGGGTTAGGGTTAGGGTTAGAGTCGGGA
The DNA here is from genome assembly GCA_020854095.1 of Dasyurus viverrinus. Lineage (NCBI taxonomy): Eukaryota > Metazoa > Chordata > Mammalia > Dasyuromorphia > Dasyuridae > Dasyurus > Dasyurus viverrinus. Next base: position 4,414,799 of record CM037003.1, on the reverse strand, counting down.
GGCATTTAGGGTTAGGGTTAGGGTTAGGGTTAGGGTTAGAGTCGGGAGGCAGCGCGAATTTAGGGTTAGGGTTAGGGTTAGGGTTAGGGTTAGGGTTAGAGTCGGGAGGCGCGAATTTAGGGTTAGGGTTAGGGTTAGGGTTAGGGTTAGGGTTAGAGTCGGGAGGCGCGAATTTAGGGTTAGAGTCGGGAGGCAGCGAATTTAGAGTCGGGAGGCGCGAATTTAGGGAGGCAGCGCGAATTTAGGGTTAGGGTTAGGGTTAGAGTCGGGAGGCGCGAATTTAGGGTTAGGGTTAGAGTCGGGAGGCGCGAATTTAGGGTTAGAGTCGGGAGGCATTTAGGGTTAGGGCGCGAATTTAGGGTTAGGGTTAGGGTTAGAGTCGGGAGGCGCGAATTTAGGGTTAGAGTCGGGAGGGTTAGGGTTAGGGTTAGGGTTAGATAGAGTTAGGGTTAGGGTTAGGGTTAGGGTTAGAGTCGGGAGGCGCGAATTTAGGGTTAGGGTTAGGGTTAGGGTTAGGGTTAGGGTTAGGGTTAGGGCGCGAATTTAGGGTTAGGGTTAGGGTTAGGGTTAGGGTTAGGGTTAGGGTTAGGGTTAGGGTTAGAGTCGGGAGGCGCGAATTTAGAGTCGGGTTAGGGTTAGGGTTAGAGTCGGGAGGCATTTAGGGTTAGGGTTAGGGTTAGGGTTAGGGTTAGAGTCGGGAGTCGGGAGGCGCGAATTTAGGGTTAGGGTTAGGGTTAGGGTTAGGGTTAGGGTTAGGGTTAGGGTTAGAGTCGGGAGGCAGCGCGAATTTAGGGTTAGGGTTAGGGTTAGAGTCGGGAGGCGCGAATTTAGGGTTAGGGTTAGGGTTAGGGTTAGGGTTAGATGTTTAGGGTTAGGGTTAGGGTTAGAGTCGGGAGGCGCGAATTTAGGGTTAGGGTTAGGGTTAGGGTTAGGGTTAGAGTCGGGAGGCGCGAATTTAGGGCGCGAATTTAGGGTTAGGGTTAGGGTTAGGGTTAGGGTTAGGGTTAGGGTTAGAGTCGGGAGGCAGCGCGAATTTAGGGTTAGAGTCGGGAGGCAGCGCGAATTTAGGGTTAGAGTCGGGAGGCGCGAATTTAGGGTTAGGGTTAGGGTTAGAGTCGGGAGGCGCGAATTTAGGGTTAGGGTTAGAGTCGGGAGGCGCGAATTTAGGGTTAGAGTCGGGAGGCAGGGTTAGAGTCGCGAATTTAGGGTTAGAGTCGGGAATTTAGGGTTAGGGTTAGGGTTAGGGTTAGAGTCGGGAGGCAGAGTCGGGAGGCGCGAATTTAGGGTTAGGGTTAGGGTTAGGGTTAGAGCGCGAATTTAGGGTTAGAGTCGGGAGGCGCGAATTTAGGGTTAGGGTTAGGGTTAGAGTCGGGAGTCGGGAGGCGCGAATTTAGGGTTAGGGTTAGGGTTAGGGTTAGGGTTAGAGTCGGGAGGCGAATTTAGGGTTAGGGTTAGGGTTAGGGTTAGGGTTAGGGTTAGGGTTAGAGCGCGAATTTAGGGTTAGGGTTAGGGTTAGAGTCGGGAGGCATTTAGGGTTAGGGTTAGGGTTAGGGTTAGGGTTAGAGTCGGGAGGCGAATTTAGGGTTAGAGTCGGGAGGCGCGAATTTAGGGTTAGAGTCGGGAGGCGCGAATTTAGGGTTAGGGTTAGAGTCGGGAGGCGCGAATTTAGGGTTAGAGCGCGAATTTAGGGTTAGGGTTAGGGTTAGGGTTAGGGTTAGGGTTAGGGTTAGGGTTAGGGTTAGGGTTAGAGTCGGGAGGCGAATTTAGGGTTAGGGTTAGGGTTAGGGTTAGGGTTAGAGTCGGGAGGCGAATTTAGGGTCGAATTTAGGGTTAGGGTTAGGGTTAGGGTTAGGGTTAGGGTTAGGGTTAGGGTTAGGGTTAGAGTCGGGAGTCGGGAGTCGGGGGTTAGAGTCGGGAGGCAGCGCGAATTTAGGGTTAGAGTCGGGAGGCGCGAATTTAGGGTTAGGGTTAGGGTTAGGGTCGGGAGGCGAATTTAGGGTTAGAGTCGGGAGGCAGCGCGAATTTAGGGTTAGGGCGCGAATTTAGGGTTAGAGTCGGGTTAGAGTCGGGAGGCGAATTTAGGGTTAGGGTCGGGTTAGAGTCGGGAGGCGCGAATTTAGGGTTAGGGTTAGGGTTAGAGCGAATTTAGGGTTAGGGTTAGGGTTAGAGTCGGGAGGCAGCGCGAATTTAGGGTTAGAGTCGGGAGTCGGGAGGCAGCGAATTTAGGGTTAGGGTTAGGGTTAGGGTTAGGGCGCGAATTTAGGGTTAGGGTTAGAGTCGGGAGTCGGGAGGCGCGAATTTAGGGTTAGGGTTAGGGTTAGGGTTAGGGTTAGAGCGCGAATTTAGGGTTAGGGTTAGGGCGCGAATTTAGGGTTAGGGTTAGGGTTAGAGTCGGGTTAGGGTTAGGGCGCGAATTTAGGGTTAGGGTTAGGGTTAGGGTTAGGGTTAGGGTTAGGGTTAGAGTCGGGAGGCGCGAATTTAGGGTTAGGGTTAGGGTTAGGGTTAGGGTTAGAGTCGGGAGGCGCGAATTTAGGGTTAGGGTTAGGGTTAGGGTTAGGGTTAGAGTCGGGAGGCGCGAATTTAGGGTTAGGGTTAGGGTTAGGGTTAGAGTCGGGAGGCGCGAATTTAGGGTTAGGGTTAGGGTTAGGGTGCGCGAATTTAGGGTTAGAGTCGGGAGGCACGAATTTAGGGTTAGGGTTAGGGTTAGGGTTAGGGTTAGGGTTAGGGTTAGGGTTAGAGCGCGAATTTAGGGTTAGGGTTAGGGTTAGGGTTAGGGTTAGGGTTAGGGTTAGGGTTTAGGGTTAGGGTTAG
>CM037003.1:4391988-4409488 GCA_020854095.1 Dasyurus viverrinus | reverse complement strand
TAGGGTTAGGGTTAGGGTTAGGGTTAGGGTTAGGGTTAGGGTTAGGGTTAGGGTTAGGGTTAGGGTTAGGGTTAGGGTTAGAGTCGGGAGGCAGTGAATTTAGGGTTAGAGTCGGGAGGCATTTAGGGTTAGGGTTAGGGTTAGAGTCGGGAGGCGCGAATTTAGGGTTAGAGTCGGGAGTCGGGAGTCGGGAGGCGAATTTAGGGTTAGGGTTAGAGTCGGGAGGCATTTAGGGTTAGGGTTAGGGTTAGAGTCGGGAGGCATTTAGGGTTAGGGTTAGGGTTAGGGTTAGAGTCGGGAGTCGGGAGGCAGCGCGCATTTTAGGGTTAGGGTTAGGGTTAGAGTCGGGAGTCGGGAGGCGCATTTAGGGTTAGGGTTAGGGTTAGAGTCGGGAGGCGGGAGGCATTTAGGGTTAGGGTTAGGGTTAGGGTTAGGGTTAGAGTCGGGAGGCATTTAGGGTTAGGGTTAGAGTCGGGAGGCAGGGAGTCGGGAGGCGGGAGGCGCATTTAGGGTTAGGGTTAGGGTTAGAGTCGGGAGTTAGGGTTAGGGTTAGGGTTAGGGTTAGGGTTAGGGTTAGGGTTAGGGTTAGGGTTAGGGTTAGGGTTAGGGTTAGGGTTAGAGTCGGGAGGCACGAATTTAGGGTTAGGGTTAGAGTTAGGGTTAGGGTTAGGGTTAGGGTTAGGGTTAGGGTTAGGGTTTAGGGTTAGGGTTAGGGTTAGGGTTAGGGTTAGGGTTAGGGTTAGGGTTAGGGTTAGGGTTAGGGTTAGGGTTAGGGTTAGGGTTAGGGTTAGGGTTAGAGTCGGGAATTTAGGGTTAGGGTTAGAGTCGGGAGGCACATTTAGGGTTAGGGTTAGAGTCGGGAGGCAGAATTTAGGGTTAGGGTTAGAGTCGGGAGGCGCGAATTTAGGGTTAGGGTTAGGGTTAGGGTTAGGGTTAGGGTTAGGGTTAGGGTTAGGGTTAGGGTTAGGGTTAGGGTTAGGGTTAGGGTTAGAGTCGGGTTAGGGTTAGGGTTAGGGTTAGGGTTAGGGTTAGGGTTAGGGTTAGAGTCGGGAGGCGTATTTAGGGTTAGGGTTAGAGTCGGGAGGCATTTAGGGTTAGGGTTAGGGTTAGGGTTAGGGTTAGGGTTAGGGTTAGGGTTAGAGTCGGGAGGCATTTAGGGTTAGAGTTAGGGTTAGGGTTAGGGTTAGGGTTAGGGTTAGGGTTAGGGTTAGGGTTAGGGTTAGGGTTAGAGTCGGGAGTCGGGAGGCGCGAATTTAGGGTTAGGGTTAGGGTTAGGGTTAGGGTTAGGGTTAGGGTTAGGGTTAGGGTTAGGGTTAGGGTTAGAGTCGGGAGGCAGAATTTAGGGTTAGAGTCGGGAGGCAGAGTCGGGAGTTAGGGTTAGGGTTAGGGTTAGGGTTAGAGTCGGGAGGCGCGAATTTAGGGTTAGGGTTAGGGTTAGGGTTAGAGTCGGGAGGCATTTAGGGTTAGGGTTAGGGTTAGGGTTAGGGTTAGGGTTAGAGTCGGGAGGCGCGAATTTAGGGTTAGAGTCGGGAGGCATTTTAGGGTTAGGGTTAGGGTTAGAGTCGGGAGGCATTTAGGGTTAGGGTTAGGGTTAGAGTCGGGAGTCGGGAGGCAGCGCGCATTTTAGGGTTAGGGTTAGAGTCGGGAGTCGGGAGGCAGGGTCGGGAGGCGCGAATTTAGGGTTAGGGTTAGAGTCGGGAGGCATTTAGGGTTAGGGTTAGGGTTAGGGTTAGGGTTAGGGTTAGGGTGCGAATTTAGGGTTAGGGTTAGGGTTAGGGTTAGGGTTAGGGTTAGAGTCGGGAGGCAGAATTTAGGGTTAGAGTCGGGAGGCATTTTAGGGTTAGGGTTAGGGTTAGAGTCGGGAGGCAGAATTTAGGGTTAGGGTTAGGGTTAGGGTTAGGGTTAGATAGAGTCGGGAGGCAGAATTTAGGGTTAGAGTCGGGAATTTAGGGTTAGGGTTAGGGTTAGGGTTAGGGTTAGAGCGCATTTTAGGGTTAGGGTTAGGGTTAGGGTTAGAGTCGGGAGGCATTTAGGGTTAGAGTCGGGTTAGGGTTAGAGTCGGGAGGCATTTAGGGTTAGAGTCGGGAGTCGGGAGGCAGCGCATTTAGGGTTAGGGTTAGGGTTAGGGTTAGGGTTAGGGTTAGAGCGCGAATTTAGGGTTAGGGTTAGGGTTAGGGTTAGGGTTAGGGTTAGGGTTAGGGTTAGGGTTAGGGTTAGGGTTAGGGAGTCGGGAGGCAGCGAATTTAGGGTTAGGGTTAGGGTTAGGGTTAGAGTCGGGAGGCATTTAGGGTTAGGGTTAGAGTCGGGAGGCAGAAGAGGCCATTTAGAGTCGGGAGGCATTTTAGGGTTAGATTTAGAGTCGGGAGGCGGGAAGGGTTAGAGTCGGGAGGCAGGGAGGCAGCGCATTTAGGGTTAGGGTTAGAGTCGGGTTAGGGTTAGGGTTAGGGTTAGGGTTAGGGTTAGAGTCGGGTTAGGGTTAGGGTTAGGGTTAGGGTTAGATTTAGGGTTAGGGTTAGAGTCGGGTTAGGGTTAGGGTTAGAGTCGGGTTAGAGTCGGGCATTTAGAGTCGGGAGGCGCGAATTTAGGGTTAGGGTTAGGGTTAGAGTCGGGAGGCGAATTTAGGGTTAGGGTTAGAGTCGGGAGGCGCGAATTTAGGGTTAGGGTTAGAGTCGGGAGGCGCGAATTTAGGGTTAGGGTTAGGGTTAGAGTCGGGAGTCGGGAGGCAGAGTCGGGAGTCGGGAGCGAATTTAGGGTTAGAGTCGGGTTAGGGTTAGGGTTAGAGCGCGCATTTAGGGTTAGGGTTAGAGTCGGGAGTCGGGAGGCGCGCATTTAGGGTTAGAGTCGGGAGTCGGGAGGCATTTAGGGTCGCGCATTTAGGGTTAGAGTCGGGAGTCGGGTTAGGGTTAGGGTTAGAGTCGGGAGGCATTTAGGGTTAGAGTCGGGAGGCATTTAGGGTTAGAGTCGGGAGGCAGAGTCGGGAGTCGGGAGGCATTTAGGGTTAGAGTCGGGAGGCGCATTTAGGGTTAGGGTTAGGGTTAGGGTTAGAGTCGGGAGGCGAATTTAGGGTTAGGGTTAGGGTTAGAGCCGGGAGTCGGGAGGCGCGCGAATTTAGGGTTAGGGTTAGAGTCGGGAGGCGCGAATTTAGGGTTAGGGTTAGAGTCGGGTTAGGGAGTCGGGAGGCATTTAGGGTTAGGGTTAGAGTCGGGAGGCATTTAGGGTTAGGGTTAGGGTTAGGGTTAGAGTCGGGAGGCATTTAGGGTTAGAGTCGGGCGCATTTAGGGTTAGGGTTAGAGTCGGGAGGCAGCGCATTTAGGGTTAGGGTTAGGGTTAGATAGAGTCGGGAGGCGAATTTAGAGTCGGGAGGCGCATTTTAGGGTTAGGGTTAGAGTCGGGAGGCATTTAGGGTTAGGGTTAGGGTTAGATAGAGTCGGGAGTCGGGAGGCATTTAGGGTTAGGGTTAGGGTTAGGGTTAGGGTTAGAGTCGGGAGGCATTTAGGGTTAGAGTCGGGAGGCAGCGCGAATTTAGGGTTAGGGAGGCATTTAGGGTTAGGGTTAGGGTTAGAGTCGGGAGGCGCGAATTTAGGGTTAGAGTCGGGAGGCAGCGCGCATTTAGGGTTAGGGTTAGAGTCGGGAGGCGCATTTAGGGTTAGGGTTAGGGTTAGGGTTAGGGTTAGGGTTAGGGTTAGGGTTAGGGTTAGGGTTAGAGTCGGGAGTCGGGAGGCGCGAATTTAGGGTTAGGGTTAGGGTTAGGGTTAGGGTTAGGGTTAGAGTCGGGAGTCGGGAGGCGAATTTAGGGTTAGGGTTAGAGTCGGGAGGCATTTAGGGTTAGGGTTAGAGTCGGGTTAGGGTTAGGGTTAGATTTAGGGTTAGGGTTAGGGTTAGGGTTAGGGTTAGAGTCGGGAGGCATTTAGGGTTAGGGTTAGAGTCGGGAGTCGGGAGTCGGGAGGCAGGGTTAGGGTTAGGGTTAGGGTTAGAGTCGGGAGTCGGGAGGCGCGAATTTAGGGTTAGGGTTAGAGTCGGGAGGCATTTTAGGGTTAGGGTTAGAGTCGGGAGGCGGGAGGCAGGGTTAGGGTTAGAGTTAGGGTTAGGGTTAGAGTCGGGTTAGGGTTAGAGTCGGGAGGCATTTAGGGTTAGGGTTAGGGTTAGGGTTAGGGTTAGGGTTAGGGTTAGGGTTAGGGTTAGGGTTAGGGTTAGAGTCGGGAGGCATTTAGGGTTAGGGTTAGGGTTAGGGTTAGGGTTAGGGTTAGGGTTAGGGTTAGGGTTAGGGTTAGGGTTAGGGTTAGGGTTAGGGTTAGGGTTAGAGTCGGGAGGCATTTAGGGTTAGGGTTAGGGTTAGGGTTAGGGTTAGAGTCGGGAGGCGCGAATTTAGGGTTAGGGTTAGAGTCGGGAGGCATTTTAGGGTTAGAGTCGGGAGGCGCGAATTTAGGGTTAGAGTCGGGAGGCAGCGCGAATTTAGGGTTAGGGTTAGAGTCGGGAGGCATTTAGGGTTAGGGTTAGGGTTAGAGTCGGGAGTCGGGAGGTTAGGGTTAGGGTTAGAGTCGGGAGGCAGGGTTAGGGTTAGGGTTAGGGTTAGGGTTAGAGTCGGGAGGCAGCGCGAATTTAGGGTTAGGGTTAGGGTTAGGGTTAGGGTTAGGGTTAGGGTTAGAGTCGGGGAGTCGGGAGGCAGCGCGCATTTAGGGTTAGGGTTAGGGTTAGATAGAGTCGGGAGTCGGGAGGCATTTAGGGTTAGGGTTAGGGTTAGGGTTAGGGTTAGGGTTAGGGTTAGGGTTAGGGTTAGGGTTAGGGTTAGGGTTAGGGTTAGGGTTAGGGTTAGGGTTAGGGTTAGAGTTAGGGTTAGGGTTAGGGTTTAGGGTTAGGGTTAGGGTTAGGGTTAGGGTTAGGGTTAGGGTTAGAGTCGGGAGTCGGGAGGCAGGGAATTTAGGGTTAGAGTCGGGAGGCAGCGCGAATTTAGGGTTAGGGTTAGGGTTAGGGTTAGGGTTAGGGTTAGGGTTAGGGTTAGGGTTAGGGTTAGGGTTAGGGTTAGGGTTAGGGTTAGGGTTAGGGTTAGGGTTGGGTTAGGGTTAGGGTTAGGGTTAGGGTTAGGGTTAGAGTCGGGAGTCGGGAGGCAGCGCGCATTTAGGGTTAGGGTTAGGGTTAGGGTTAGGGTTAGGGTTAGGGTTAGGGTTAGGGTTAGGGTTAGGGTTAGGGTTAGGGTTAGGGTTAGGGTTAGGGTTAGGGTTAGGGTTAGGGTTAGGGTTAGGGTTAGAGTCGGGAGGCATTTAGGGTTAGGGTTAGGGTTAGAGTCGGGAGGCAGAAGAATTTAGGGTTAGGGTTAGGGTTAGAGTCGGGTTAGGGTTAGGGTTAGGGTTAGGGTTAGAGTCGGGAGGCGCATTTAGGGTTAGGGTTAGGGTTAGGGTTAGGGTTAGGGTTAGGGTTAGAGTCGGGAGTCGGGAGGCAGAATCTTGATAGAGTCGGGAGGCGGGATTTAGGGTTAGGGTTAGAGTCGGGAGGCATTTAGGGTTAGGGTTAGGGTTAGGGTTAGGGTTAGAGTCGGGAGGCGCGAATTTTAGGGTTAGGGTTAGGGTTAGAGTCGGGAGGCGAATTTAGGGTTAGGGTTAGGGTTAGGGTTAGGGTTAGGGTTAGGGTTAGGGTTAGAGTCGGGAGGCGAATTTAGGGTTAGGGTTTAGGGTTAGGGTTAGGGTTAGGGTTAGGGTTAGGGTTAGGGTTAGAGTCGGGAGGCGGGAGGCATTTAGGGTTAGGGTATTTAGGGTTAGGGTTAGAGTCGGGAGGCGCGAATTTAGGGTTAGGGTTAGGGTTAGGGTTAGGGTTAGGGTTAGGGTTAGGGTTAGAGTCGGGAGGCGAATTTAGGGTTAGGGTTAGGGTTAGAGTCGGGAGGCATTTAGGGTTAGGGTTAGGGTTAGGGTTAGGGTTAGAGTCGGGAGGCAGAGTCGGGAGTGAATTTAGGGTTAGGGTTAGAGTCGGGAGTCGGGAGGCAGCGCATTTAGGGTTAGGGTTAGAGTCGGGAGGCATTTAGGGTTAGGGTTAGGGTTAGGGTTAGGGTTAGATAGAGTCGGGAGGCAGCGAATTTAGGGTTAGGGTTAGAGTCGGGAGGGTTAGGGTTAGGGTTAGGGTTAGGGTTAGAGTCGGGAGGCGAATTTAGGGTTAGGGTTAGGGTTAGGGTTAGGGTTAGGGTTAGGGTTAGGGTTAGGGTTAGGGTTAGGGTTAGGGTTAGGGTTAGGGTTAGGGTTAGGGTTAGGGTTAGGGTTAGGGTTAGGGTTAGGGTTAGGGTTAGAGTCGGGAGGCGCATTTTAGGGTTAGGGTTAGATTTAGGGTTAGGGTTAGGGTTAGGGTTAGGGTTAGGGTTAGGGTTAGGGTTAGAGTCGGGAGGCGGGAGGCATTTAGGGTTAGAGTCGGGAGGCAGCGCGCATTTAGGGTTAGGGTTAGGGTTAGAGTCGGGAGGCATTTAGGGTTAGGGTTAGGGTTAGGGTTAGGGTTAGAGTCGGGAGTCGGGAGTCGGGAGGCGGGAGTCGGGAGGCAGAGTCGGGAGTCGGGAGGCAGAAGAGGCCGGGAGTCGGGAGGCGCATTTAGGGTTAGAGTCGGGAGTCGGGAGGCGAATTTAGGGTTAGGGTTAGGGTTAGGGTTAGGGTTAGGGTTAGGGTTAGAGTCGGGAGGCATTTAGGGTTAGGGTTAGAGTCGGGAGGCATTTAGGGTTAGGGTTAGGGTTAGAGTCGGGAGGCAGAATTTAGGGTTAGAGTCGGGAGGCGAATTTAGGGTTAGGGTTAGGGTTAGAGTCGGGAGGCGCATTTAGGGTTAGGGTTAGGGTTAGGGTTAGGGTTAGGGTTAGGGTTAGGGTTAGGGTTAGGGTTAGAGTCGGGAGTCGGGAGGCAGCGCGAATTTTAGGGTTAGGGTTAGGGTTAGGGTTAGGGTTTAGGGTTAGGGTTAGGGTTAGGGTTAGGGTTAGAGTCGGGAGGCGGGAGGCGGGAGTCGGGAGGCGGGAGGCATTTAGGGTTAGGGTTAGGGTTAGGGAGTCGGGAGGCAGGGTTAGAGTCGGGAGTCGGGAGGCGAATTTAGGGTTAGGGTTAGGGTTAGAGTCGGGAGGCATTTAGGGTTAGGGTTAGGGTTAGAGTCGGGAGGCATTTAGGGTTAGGGTTAGGGTTAGGGTTAGGGTTAGGGTTAGGGTTAGGGTTAGGGTTAGGGTTAGGGTTAGGGTTAGGGTTAGAGTCGGGAGGCATTTAGGGTTAGGGTTAGGGTTAGGGTTAGGGTTAGAGTCGGGAGGCAGAATTTAGAGTCGGGAGGCAGGGTTAGGGTTAGGGTTAGGGTTTAGGGTTAGGGTTAGGGTTAGGGTTAGGGTTAGAGTCGGGGAGGCGAATTTAGGGTTAGGGTTAGGGTTAGGGTTAGGGTTAGGGTTAGGGTTAGAGTCGGGAGGCAGGGTTAGGGTTAGGGTTAGAGTCGGGAGGCAGCGCGCATTTAGGGTTAGGGTTAGAGTCGGGAGGCAGAGTCGGGAGGCATTTAGGGTTAGGGTTAGAGTCGGGAGGCGAATTTAGGGTTAGGGTTAGGGTTAGGGTTAGGGTTAGGGTTAGGGTTAGATTTAGGGTTAGGGTATTTAGGGTTAGGGTTAGGGTTAGGGTTAGGGTTAGGGTTAGGGTTAGGGTTAGGGTTAGAGTCGGGAGTCGGGAGTCGGGAGTTAGGGTTAGGGTTAGGGTTAGGGTTAGAGTCGGGAGGCGGGAGGCGGGAGGCGGGAGGCAGGGAATTTAGGGTTAGGGTTAGGGTTAGGGTTAGGGTTAGGGTTAGGGTTAGGGTTAGGGTTAGAGTCGGGGAGGCGCGCGCGAATTTAGGGTTAGAGTCGGGAGGCGCGAATTTAGGGTTAGAGTCGGGAGGCATTTAGGGTTAGATAGAGTCGGGTTAGGGTTAGAGTCGGGAGGCGCGCATTTAGGGTTAGGGTTAGAGCCGGGAGGCATTTAGGGTTAGAGTCGGGAGGCGCGCATTTAGGGTTAGAGTCGGGAGGCGCATTTAGGGTTAGAGTCGGGTTAGAGTCGGGAGGCATTTAGGGTTAGGGTTAGGGTTAGGGTTTAGGGTTAGGGTTAGAGTCGGGAGGCATTTAGGGTTAGAGTCGGGAGCGCGCATTTAGGGTTAGAGTCGGGAGGGTTAGAGTCGGGAGCGCATTTAGGGTTAGGGTTAGGGTTAGGGTTAGAGTCGGGAGGCATTTAGGGTTAGGGTTAGGGTTAGGGTTAGAGTCGGGCATTTAGGGTTAGGGTTAGGGTTAGATAGAGTCGGGAGGCATTTAGGGTTAGGGTCGGGAGGCATTTAGGGTTAGAGTCGGGAGGCATTTAGGGTTAGAGTCGGGAGGCATTTAGGGTTAGAGTCGGGAGGCATTTAGGGTTAGAGTCGGGAGGCAGCGCGCATTTAGGGTTAGGGTTAGGGTTAGGGTTAGAGTCGGGAATTTAGGGTTAGGGTTAGGGTTAGGGTTAGAGTCGGGAGGCGCATTTAGGGTTAGAGTCGGGAGGCAGCGAATTTAGGGTTAGAGTCGGGAGTCGGGAGTCGGGAGGGTTAGAGTCGGGAGTCGGGAGCGCGCATTTAGGGTTAGGGTTAGAGTCGGGAGGCATTTAGGGTTAGGGTTAGAGTCGGGAGGCATTTAGGGTTAGAGTCGGGAGGCGCGCATTTAGGGTTAGGGTTAGGGTTAGGGTTAGAGTCGGGAGGCGCGAATTTAGGGTTAGAGTCGGGAGGCATTTAGGGTTAGAGTCGGGAGGCATTTAGGGTTAGAGTCGGGAGGCATTTAGGGTTAGAGTCGGGAGGCATTTAGGGTTAGAGTCGGGAATTTAGGGTTAGAGTCGGGAGGCGCGAATTTAGGGTTAGGGTTAGAGTCGGGAGGCATTTAGGGTTAGAGTCGGGAGGCATTTAGGGTTAGAGTCGGGAGGCATTTAGGGTTAGAGTCGGGAGGCATTTAGGGTTAGAGTCGGGAGGCGCGCATTTTAGGGTTAGGGTTAGGGTTAGGGTTAGGGTTAGGGTTAGGGTTAGGGTTAGAGTCGGGAGGCATTTAGGGTTAGAGTCGGGTTAGGGTTAGGGTTAGGGTTAGAGTCGGGAGGCATTTAGGGTTAGGGTTAGATAGAGTCGGGAGGCGAATTTAGGGTTAGAGTCGGGAGGCAGCGCATTTAGGGTTAGAGTCGGGAGGCGCATTTAGGGTTAGAGTCGGGAGGCACGCATTTAGGGTTAGGGTTAGAGTCGGGAGGCATTTAGGGTTAGGGTTAGAGTCGGGAGGCATTTAGGGTCGCATTTTAGGGTTAGGGTTAGAGTCGGGAGGCATTTAGGGTTAGGGTTAGGGTTAGAGTCGGGAGGCATTTAGGGTTAGAGTCGGGAGGCATTTAGGGTTAGGGTTAGGGTTAGGGTTAGAGTCGGGAGGCATTTAGGGTTAGAGTCGGGAGGCATTTAGGGTTAGAGTCGGGAGGCATTTAGGGTTAGAGTCGGGAGGCATTTAGGGTTAGGGTTAGAGTCGGGAGGCGCGCGAATTTAGGGTTAGAGTCGGGAGGCATTTAGGGTTAGGGTTAGGGTTAGGGTTAGAGTCGGGCGCGAATTTAGGGTTAGGGTTAGGGTTAGGGTTAGGGTTAGGGTTAGGGTTAGGGTTAGAGTCGGGAGTCGGGAGGCGCGCATTTAGGGTTAGAGTCGGGAGGCGCGAATTTAGGGTTAGGGTTAGGGTTAGATAGAGTCGGGAGGCATTTAGGGTTAGAGTCGGGAGGCGGGAGGGTTAGGGAGGGTTAGAGTCGGGAGGCGCGCGAATTTAGGGTTAGAGTCGGGAGGCATTTAGGGTTAGATAGAGTCGGGAGGCATTTAGGGTTAGAGTCGGGAGGCGCGCATTTTAGGGTTAGGGTTAGAGTCGGGCGCATTTAGGGTTAGGGTTAGGGTTAGGGTTAGAGTCGGGAGGCGCGCGCATTTAGGGTTAGAGTCGGGAGGCGCATTTAGGGTTAGGGTTAGAGTCGGGAGGCATTTTAGGGTTAGAGTCGGGAGGCATTTAGGGTTAGGGTTAGAGTCGGGAGGCGAATTTAGGGTTAGGGTTAGAGTCGGGAGGGTTAGGGTTAGGGTTAGGGTTAGAGTCGGGAGGCATTTAGGGTTGAGTCGGGAATTTAGGGTTAGAGTCGGGAGGCATTTAGGGTTAGGGTTAGGGTTAGATAGAGTCGGGAGGCGCGAATTTAGGGTTAGAGTCGGGGGTTAGGGTTAGGGTTAGATAGAGTCGGGAGGGTTAGGGTTAGAGTCGGGTTAGGGTTAGGGTTAGAGTCGGGAGGCGCGAATTTAGGGTTAGGGTTAGGGTTAGGGTTAGAGTCGGGAGGCATTTAGGGTTAGGGTTAGAGTCGGGAGGCATTTAGGGTTAGAGTCGGGAATTTAGGGTTAGGGTTAGAGTCGGGTTAGGGTTAGGGTTAGGGTTAGGGTTAGGGTTAGAGTCGGGAGACGGGTTAGGGTTAGAGTTAGGGTTAGAGTCGGGAGGCGAATTTAGGGTTAGGGTTAGAGTCGGGAGGCGGGAGGCATTTAGGGTTAGGGTTAGAGTCGGGAGGCATTTAGGGTTAGGGTTAGGGTTAGGGTTAGAGTCGGGAGGCATTTAGGGTTAGGGTTAGGGTTAGAGTCGGGAGGCGCGAATTTAGGGTTAGGGTTAGGGTTAGGGTTAGAGTCGGGAGTCGGGAGGCATTTAGGGTTAGGGTTAGGGTTAGAGTCGGGAGGCGAATTTAGGGTTAGGGTTAGGGTTAGGGTTAGATAGAGTCGGGAGGCAGCGCATTTTAGGGTTAGGGTGAGTCGGGAGGCAGCGAATTTAGGGTTAGGGTTAGAGTCGGGAGCGCGAATTTAGGGTTAGAGCGCGAATTTAGGGTTAGAGTCGGGAGGCATTTAGGGTTAGGGTTAGGGTTAGAGTCGGGGGAGGCATTTAGGGTTAGAGTCGGGAGGCATTTAGGGTTAGGGTTAGAGTCGGGCATTTAGGGTTAGGGTTAGATAGAGTCGGGAGGGTTAGGGTTAGAGTCGGGAGGCGCGAATTTAGGGTTAGGGTTAGATTTAGGGTTAGGGTTAGGGTTAGGGTTAGGGTTAGGGTTAGGGTTAGGGTTAGAGTCGGGAGGCATTTAGGGTTAGAGTCGGGGGGTTAGGGTTAGGGTTAGGGTTAGGGTTAGGGTTAGAGTCGGGAGGCATTTAGGGTTAGGGTTAGGGTTAGAGTCGGGCGCATTTAGGGTTAGAGTCGGGAGGGTTAGAGTCGGGAATCTTAGGGTTAGGGTTAGAGTCGGGGGTTAGAGTCGGGAGGCAGAATTTAGGGTTAGAGTCGGGAGGCATTTAGGGTTAGGGTTAGGGTCGGGAGGGTTAGGGTTAGAGTCGGGAGGCGCGCATTTAGGGTTAGAGTCGGGAGGCGCGAATTTAGGGTTAGAGTCGGGAGTAGGGTTAGGGTTAGGGTTAGGGTTAGAGTCGGGAGGCAGCGAATTTAGGGTTAGGGTTAGAGTCGGGAGTCGGGAGGGTTAGGGTTAGGGTTAGGGTTAGGGTTAGGGTTAGGGTTAGGGTTAGGGTTAGAGTCGGGAGGCAGAGTCGGGAGGCGAATTTAGGGTTAGAGTCGGGAGGCGCGAATTTAGGGTTAGGGTTAGAGTCGGGAGGCGCGCATTTAGGGTTAGAGTCGGGAGGGTTAGGGTTAGGGTTAGGGTTAGGGTTAGGGTTAGGGTTAGGGTTAGGGTTAGGGTTAGGGTTAGAGTCGGGAGGCATTTAGGGTTAGGGTTAGGGTTAGATAGAGTCGGGAGGCGCGCATTTAGGGTTAGGGTTAGAGTCGGGAGGCGCATTTAGGGTTAGGGTTAGAGTCGGGAGGCGCATTTAGGGTTAGAGTCGGGAGGCGGGAGTCGGGAGGCGAATTTAGGGTTAGGGTTAGGGTTAGGGTTAGAGTCGGGAGCGCGAATTTAGGGTTAGGGTTAGAGTCGGGAGGCAGCGCGAATTTAGGGTTAGGGTTAGAGTCGGGCATTTAGGGTTAGGGTTAGGGTTAGAGTCGGGAGTCGGGAGGCGCGAATTTAGGGTTAGGGTTAGGGTTAGGGTTAGAGTCGGGAGTCGGGAGGCGCGAATTTAGGGTTAGGGTTAGAGTCGGGAGTCGGGAGGCGCGAATTTAGGGTTAGAGTCGGGAGGCGCGAATTTAGGGTTAGAGTCGGGAGGCGAATTTAGGGTTAGGGTTAGGGTTAGGGTTAGAGTCGGGAGGCGCGAATTTAGGGTTAGGGTTAGGGTTAGGGTTAGGGTTAGGGTTAGGGTTAGGGTTAGGGTTAGGGTGCGCGAATTTAGGGTTAGGGTTAGAGTCGGGAGGCGAATTTAGGGTTAGGGTTAGGGTTAGGGTTAGGGTTAGGGTTAGAGTCGGGAGGCGAATTTAGGGTTAGGGTTAGGGTTAGAGTCGGGAGTCGGGAGGCATTTAGGGTTAGGGTTAGGGTTAGGGTTAGATGTGAATTTAGGGTTAGGGTTAGAGTCGGGTTAGGGTTAGGGTTAGGGTTAGGGTTAGAGTCGGGAGGCGCGAATTTAGGGTTAGGGTTAGGGTTAGAGTCGGGAGGCGCGAATTTAGGGTTAGGGTTAGAGAGTCGGGAGGCAGCGCGAATTTAGGGTCGCGAATTTAGGGTTAGGGTTAGAGTCGGGAGGCGCATTTAGGGTTAGGGTTAGAGTCGGGAGGCAAATTTAGGGTTAGGGTTAGAGTCGGGAGGCGCGAATTTAGGGTTAGGGTTAGAGTCGGGAGGCAGCGCGAATTTAGGGCGCGAATTTAGGGTTAGGGTTAGAGTCGGGAGGCAGAGTCGGGAGGCGAATTTAGGGTTAGGGTTAGAGTCGGGAGTCGGGAGGCGAATTTAGGGTTAGAGTCGGGAGTCGGGAGGCGAATTTAGGGTTAGAGTCGGGAGGCGCGAATTTAGGGTTAGGGTTAGAGTCGGGAGGCGGGAGGCAGAGTCGGGAGGCGCGCATTTTAGGGTTAGGGTTAGAGTCGGGAGGCATTTAGGGTTAGGGTTAGAGTCGGGAGGCATTTAGGGTTAGAGTCGGGAGGCGCGAATTTAGGGTTAGGGTTAGAGTCGGGAGGCGCGAATTTAGGGTTAGGGTTAGGGTTAGGGTTAGAGTCGGGAGGCAGCGCGAATTTAGGGTTAGGGTTAGGGTTAGAGTCGGGAGGCGAATTTAGGGTTAGAGTCGGGAGGCGCGAATTTAGGGTTAGGGTTAGGGTTAGGGTTAGGGTTAGGGTTAGGGTTAGGGTTAGGGTTAGGGTTAGAGTCGGGAGGCGCGAATTTAGGGTTAGAGTCGGGAGGCGCGAATTTAGGGTTAGGGTTAGGGTTAGAGTCGGGAGGCATTTAGGGTTAGAGTCGGGAGCGCGAATTTAGGGTTAGGGTTAGGGTTAGGGTTAGAGTCGGGAGGCGCGAATTTAGGGTTAGGGTTAGAGTCGGGTTAGGGTTAGAGCGCGAATTTAGGGTTAGATAGAGTCGGGAGTCGGGAGGCGCGAATTTAGGGAGGCGAATTTAGGGTTAGGGTTAGGGTTAGGGTTAGGGTTAGAGTCGGGGGTTAGGGTTAGAGTCGGGAGGCATTTAGGGTTAGGGTTAGAGTCGGGAGGCGCGAATTTAGGGTTAGAGTCGGGAGTCGGGAGGGTTAGGGTTAGGGTTAGAGTCGGGAGGCGCGAATTTAGGGTTAGGGTTAGAGTCGGGAGGCGAATTTAGGGTTAGGGTTAGGGTTAGGGTTAGAGTCGGGAGGCGCGAATTTAGGGTTAGGGTTAGGGTTAGGGTGCGAATTTAGGGTTAGGGTTAGGGTTAGAGTCGGGAGGCGCATTTAGGGTTAGGGTTAGGGTTAGAGTCGGGAGTCGGGAGTCGGGAGGCGCGAATTTAGGGTTAGAGTCGGGAGGCGCGCATTTAGGGTTAGGGTTAGGGTTAGGGTTAGGGTTAGAGTCGGGAGGCATTTAGGGTTAGAGTCGGGAGGCGCGAATTTAGGGTTAGGGTTAGAGTCGGGAGTCGGGAGGCGCGAATTTAGGGTTAGAGTCGGGAGTCGGGAGGCGGGAGGCGCGAATTTAGGGTTAGAGCGAATTTAGGGTTAGAGTTGGGAATTTAGGGTTAGGGTTAGGGTTAGGGTTAGGGTTAGAGTCGGGAGGCGCGAATTTAGGGTTAGGGTTAGGGTTAGGGTTAGAGTCGGGAGGCATTTAGGGTTAGGGTTAGAGTTAGAGCGCATTTAGGGTTAGGGTTAGGGTTAGGGTTAGGGTTAGGGTTAGAGTCGGGTTAGAGTCGGGAGGCGAATTTAGGGTTAGAGTCGGGAGGCGCGAATTTAGGGTTAGAGTCGGGAGGCGCGAATTTAGGGTTAGAGTCGGGAGGCGCGAATTTAGGGTTAGGGTTAGAGTCGGGAGGCGCGAATTTAGGGTTAGGGTTAGGGTTAGGGTTAGATGTGCCGCATTTAGGGTTAGGGTTAGGGTTAGGGTTAGGGTTAGAGCGAATTTAGGGTTAGAGTCGGGAGGCGAATTTAGGGTTAGGGTTAGGGTTAGAGTCGGGAGGCGAATTTAGGGTTAGGGTTAGGGTTAGGGTTAGAGCGCGAATTTAGGGTTAGGGTTAGGGTTAGGGTTAGGGTTAGGGTTAGGGTTAGGGTTAGGGTTAGAGTCGGGAGGCGAATTTAGGGTTAGGGTTAGGGTTAGAGTCGGGAGTCGGGAGGCAGCGAATTTAGGGTTAGGGTTAGAGTCGGGTTAGGGTTAGAGTCGGGTTAGGGTTAGAGTCGGGAGGCGCGAATTTAGGGTTAGGGTTAGGGTTAGAGTCGGGAGGCAGAGTCGGGAGGCGCGAATTTAGGGTTAGAGTCGGGAGGCGAATTTAGGGTTAGGGTTAGAGTCGGGAGGCGAATTTAGGGTTAGAGTCGGGAGGCGCGAATTTAGGGTTAGAGTCGGGAGGGTTAGGGTTAGGGTTAGGGTTAGAGTCGGGTTAGGGTTAGGGTTAGGGTTAGGGTTAGGGTTAGAGTCGGGAGGCAGAAGCGCGAATTTAGGGTTAGGGTTAGAGTCGGGAGGCGCGAATTTAGGGTTAGAGCCGGGAGTCGGGAGGCGCGAATTTAGGGTTAGGGTTAGGGTTAGGGTTAGGGTTAGGGTTAGGGTTAGGGTTAGGGTTAGGGTTAGAGTCGGGAGGCGGGAGGCGCGAATTTAGGGTTAGGGTTAGGGTTAGGGTTAGGGTTAGGGTTAGGGTTAGAGTCGGGGGGTTAGGGTTAGGGTTAGAGTCGGGAGGCAGCGCGAATTTAGGGTTAGGGTTAGAGTCGGGAGGCGCGAATTTAGGGTTAGGGTTAGAGTCGGGAGGCAGAGTCGGGAGGCAGAGTCGGGAGGCAGCGAATTTAGGGTTAGGGTTAGGGTTAGGGTTAGGGTTAGGGTTAGGGTTAGGGTTAGGGCGAATTTAGGGTTAGGGTTAGGGTTAGGGTTAGAGTCGGGAGGCGCGAATTTAGGGTTAGAGTCGGGAGGCAGCGAATTTAGGGTTAGAGTCGGGAGGCGCGAATTTAGGGTTAGGGTTAGAGTCGGGAGGCGCGAATTTAGGGTTAGGGTTAGGGTTAGGGTTAGGGTTAGAGTCGGGTTAGGGTTAGGGTTAGAGTCGGGAGGCGCGAATTTAGGGTTAGGGTTAGGGTTAGGGTTAGAGTCGGGAGGCATTTAGGGTTAGGGTTAGGGTTAGGGTTAGAGTCGGGAGTCGGGAGGCGCGAATTTAGGGTTAGGGTTAGAGTCGGGAGGCAGCGCGAATTTAGGGTTAGGGTTAGGGTTAGGGTTAGGGTTAGGGTTAGGGTTAGGGTTAGGGTTAGGGTTAGGGTTAGAGTCGGGTTAGGGTTAGGGTTAGAGCGCGAATTTAGGGTTAGGGCGCGAATTTAGGGTTAGAGTCGGGAGGCGGGAGGCGCGAATTTAGGGTTAGGGTTAGGGTTAGAGTCGGGAGGCGAATTTAGGGAGGCACGAATTTAGGGTTAGAGTCGGGAGGCGGGAAGGGTTAGGGTTAGAGTCGGGAGGCAGCGCGAATTTAGGGTTAGAGTCGGGAGGCAGGGTTAGGGTTAGAGTCGGGAGGCGCGAATTTAGGGTTAGGGTTAGGGTTAGGGTTAGGGTTAGAGTCGGGAGGCGCGCATTTAGAGTCGGGAGGCGCGAATTTAGGGCGAATTTAGGGTTAGGGTTAGAGTCGGGAGGCGCGAATTTAGGGTTAGGGTTAGAGTCGGGAGGCGAATTTAGGGTTAGGGTTAGGGTTAGGGTTAGGGTTAGGGTTAGAGTCGGGAGTCGGGAGGCGCGAATTTAGGGTTAGGGTTAGGGTTAGAGTCGGGAGGCGCGAATTTAGGGCGCGAATTTAGGGTTAGAGTCGGGAGTCGGGAGGCGAATTTAGGGTTAGGGTTAGAGTCGGGAGGCAGCGCGAATTTAGGGTTAGGGTTAGGGTTAGGGTTAGAGTCGGGTTAGGGTTAGGGTTAGGGTTAGAGTCGGGAGGGTTAGGGTTAGGGTTAGAGTCGGGAGGCGCGAATTTAGGGTTAGAGCGCGAATTTAGGGTTAGGGTTAGAGCGCGAATTTAGGGTTAGAGTCGGGAGGCGCGAATTTAGGGTTAGAGTCGGGAGGCGCGAATTTAGGGTTAGGGTTAGGGTTAGGGTTAGAGTCGGGAGGCGCGAATTTAGGGTTAGGGTTAGAGTCGGGGTTAGGGTTAGGGTTAGAGTCGGGAGGCGCGAAATTTAGAGCGCGAATTTAGGGTTAGGGTTAGAGTCGGGAGGCGCGAATTTAGGGCGCGAATTTAGGGTTAGGGTTAGGGTTAGAGTCGGGAGGCGCGAATTTAGGGTTAGAGTCGGGAGGCAGCGAATTTAGGGTTAGGGTTAGGGTTAGGGTTAGAGTCGGGAGGCGCGAATTTAGGGTTAGGGTTAGAGTCGGGAGGCATTTAGGGTTAGAGTCGGGTTAGGGTTAGAGTCGGGAGTCGGGAATTTAGGGTTAGGGTTAGGGTTAGAGTCGGGAGGCGAATTTAGGGTTAGGGTTAGAGTCGGGTTAGGGTTAGGGTTAGGGTTAGGGTTAGAGTCGGGAGGCAGCGCGAATTTAGGGTTAGAGTCGGGAGCGCGAATTTAGGGTTAGGGTTAGGGTTAGAGCGCGAATTTAGGGTTAGAGTCGGGAGGCGCGAATTTAGGGTTAGAGTCGGGAGGCAGCGAATTTAGGGTTAGGGTTAGAGTCGGGAGTCGGGAGGCGCGAATTTAGGGTTAGGGTTAGAGCGCGCATTTAGGGTTAGGGTTAGAGTCGGGAGGCGCGAATTTAGGGTGCGCATTTAGGGTTAGGGTTAGAGTCGGGAGGCGCGAATTTAGGGTTAGGGTTAGGGTTAGAGTCGGGAGGCAGAGTCGGGAGCGAATTTAGGGTTAGGGTTAGGGTTAGAGCGCGAATTTAGGGTTAGAGTCGGGAGGCAGCGCGAATTTAGGGTTAGGGTTAGAGTCGGGTTAGGGTTAGGGTTAGAGTCGGGAGGCAGCGCGAATTTAGGGTTAGAGTCGGGAGGCAGCGCGAATTTAGGGAGGCGCGAATTTAGGGTTAGGGTTAGAGTCGGGAGGCGCGAATTTAGGGTTAGAGCGAATTTAGGGT
>CM037003.1:4346988-4386988 GCA_020854095.1 Dasyurus viverrinus | reverse complement strand
AGGGTTAGAGTCGGGAGGCATTTAGGGTTAGAGCGCATTTAGGGTTAGGGTTAGGGTTAGAGTCGGGAGGCATTTAGGGTTAGGGTTAGGGTTAGGGTTAGGGTTAGGGTTAGGGTTAGGGTTAGGGTTAGAGTCGGGAGTTGGGGGAGGCAGCGCGAATTTAGGGTTAGGGTTAGAGTCGGGAGGCATTTAGGGTTAGGGTTAGGGTTAGGGTTAGGGTTAGAGTCGGGAGGGTTAGGGTTAGAGTCGGGAGGCATTTAGGGTTAGGGTTAGGGTTAGGGTTAGGGTTAGGGTTAGGGTTAGAGTTAGGGTTAGGGTTAGGGTTAGGGTTAGATAGAGTCGGGAGGCATTTAGGGTTAGAGTCGGGAGGCGCATTTAGGGTTAGGGTTAGAGTCGGGAGGCGGGAGGCAGGGTTAGAGTCGGGAGGCGCGAATTTAGGGTTAGGGTTAGGGTTAGAGTCGGGAGGCATTTAGGGTTAGGGTTAGGGTTAGGGTTAGAGTCGGGAGTCGGGAGGCATTTAGGGTTAGGGTTAGAGTTAGGGTTAGGGTTAGAGTCGGGAGGCATTTAGGGTTAGGGTTAGAGTCGGGAGTCGGGAGGCGAATTTAGGGTTAGGGTTAGGGTTAGGGTTAGGGTTTAGGGTTAGGGTTAGAGTCGGGAGTCGGGAGGCATTTAGGGTTAGGGTTAGGGTTAGGGTTAGGGTTAGGGTTAGGGTTAGGGTTAGAGTCGGGGGTTTAGGGTTAGGGTTAGAGTCGGGTTAGGGTTAGGGTTAGGGTTAGGGTTAGAGTCGGGGGAGTCGGGAGTCGGGAGGCGGGAATTTAGGGTTAGGGTTAGGGTTAGGGTTAGGGTTAGGGTTAGAGTCGGGAGGCAGAATTTAGGGTTAGGGTTAGGGTTAGGGTTAGGGTTAGGGTTAGGGTTAGGGTTAGGGTTAGGGTTAGGGTTAGGGTTAGGGTTAGGGTTAGGGTTAGGGTTAGGGTTAGAGTCGGGAGGCATTTAGGGTTAGGGTTAGGGTTAGAGTCGGGAGGCATTTAGGGTTAGGGTTAGGGTTAGGGTTAGGGTTAGGGTTAGGGTGCGAATTTAGGGTTAGGGTTAGGGTTAGGGTTAGAGTCGGGAGGCATTTAGGGTTAGGGTTAGGGTTAGAGTCGGGAGGCGCGAATTTAGGGTTAGGGTTAGGGTTAGGGTTAGGGTTAGGGTTAGGGTTAGGGTTAGGGTTAGGGTTAGGGTTAGGGTTAGGGTTAGGGTTAGGGTTAGGGTTAGGGTTAGGGTTAGGGTTAGGGTTAGGGTTAGGGTTAGAGTCGGGAGGCATTTTAGGGTTAGGGTTAGGGTTAGGGTTAGGGTTAGGGTTAGATGTCGGGAGGCATTTAGGGTTAGGGTTAGGGTTAGAGTCGGGAGGCGCGCATTTAGGGTTAGAGTCGGGAGGCGAATTTAGGGTTAGGGTTAGGGTTAGGGTTAGGGTTAGGGTTAGGGTTAGAGTCGGGAGGCATTTTAGGGTTAGGGTTAGGGTTAGGGTTAGGGTTAGGGTTAGGGTTAGGGTTAGGGTTAGGGTTAGGGTTAGAGTCGGGAGGCATTTAGGGTTAGGGTTAGGGTTAGGGTTAGGGTTAGAGTCGGGAGGCGAATTTAGGGTTAGAGTCGGGAGGCGCGCATTTAGGGTTAGGGTTAGAGTCGGGAGGCGAATTTAGGGTTAGGGTTAGGGTTAGGGTTAGGGTTAGGGTTAGGGTTAGGGTTAGGGTTAGGGTTAGGGTTAGGGTTAGGGTTAGAGTCGGGAGGCGCATTTAGGGTTAGGGTTAGAGTCGGGAGG
Organism: Dasyurus viverrinus; assembly: GCA_020854095.1. Taxonomy (NCBI): domain Eukaryota; kingdom Metazoa; phylum Chordata; class Mammalia; order Dasyuromorphia; family Dasyuridae; genus Dasyurus; species Dasyurus viverrinus. The sequence continues at coordinate 4,385,193 of CM037003.1, read as the reverse complement.
CAGAATTTAGGGTTTAGGGTTAGGGTTAGGGTTAGGGTTAGGGTTAGAGTCGGGAGGCAGTCGGGAGGCAGCGAATTTAGGGTTAGGGTTAGGGTTAGGGTTAGGGTTAGGGTTAGGGTTAGAGTCGGGAGGCAGCGCGAATTTAGGGTTAGGGTTAGAGTCGGGGGGTCGGGAGGCAGAGTCGGGAGTCGGGAGGCGCGAATTTAGGGTCGGGAGGCGCATTTAGGGTTAGGGTTAGGGTTAGAGTCGGGAGGCATTTAGGGTTAGGGTTAGGGTTAGGGTTAGGGTTAGGGTTAGGGTTAGGGTTAGAGTCGGGAGTCGGGAGGCATTTAGGGTTAGGGTTAGAGTCGGGAGTCGGGTTAGAGTCGGGTTAGGGTTAGGGTTAGGGTTAGGGTTAGGGTTAGGGTTAGGGTTAGGGTTAGGGTTAGGGTTAGGGTTAGGGTTAGGGTTAGGGTTAGGGTTAGGGTTAGGGTTAGGGTTAGAGTCGGGAGGCAGAGTCGGGAGGCAGCGCATTTAGGGTTAGGGTTAGGGTTAGGGTTAGGGTTAGGGTTAGGGTTAGGGTTAGGGTTAGGGTTAGGGTTAGGGTTAGGGTTAGGGTTAGGGTTAGAGTCGGGAGTCGGGAATTTAGGGTTAGGGTTAGGGTTTAGGGTTAGAGTCGGGAGGCAGAGTCGGGAGGCAGAGTCGGGAGGCAGAGTCGGGAGGCAGCGCATTTAGGGTTAGGGTTAGGGTTAGGGTTAGGGTTAGGGTTAGGGTTAGGGTTAGGGTTAGGGTTAGAGTCGGGAGGCAGAATTTAGGGTTAGGGTTAGGGTTAGGGTTAGGGTTAGGGTTAGGGTTAGGGTTAGGGTTAGGGTTGGGTTAGGGTTAGGGTTAGAGTCGGGAGGCATTTAGGGTTAGAGTCGGGAGGCATTTAGGGTTAGGGTTAGGGTTAGAGTCGGGTTAGGGTTAGAGTCGGGAGTCGGGAGGCGGGAGGCATTTAGGGTTAGAGTCGGGAGGCGGGATTAGGGTTAGGGTTAGGGTTAGGGTTAGGGTTAGAGTCGGGAGGCGCGCATTTAGGGTTAGGGTTAGGGTTAGGGTTAGGGTTAGGGTTAGGGTTAGGGTTAGGGTTAGGGTTAGGGTTAGGGTTAGGGTTAGGGTTAGGGTTAGGGTTAGGGTTAGAGTCGGGAGTCGGGAGGCAGGGTCGGGAGGCGCGAATTTAGGGTTAGGGTTAGGGTTAGGGTTAGGGTTAGGGTTAGGGTTAGGGTTAGGGTTAGGGTTAGGGTTAGGGTTAGGGTTAGGGTTAGGGTTAGGGTTAGGGTTAGGGTTAGGGTTAGGGTTAGGGTTAGGGTTAGGGTTAGGGTTAGGGTTAGGGTTAGGGTTAGGGTTAGGGTTAGGGTTAGGGTTAGGGTTAGGGTTAGGGTTAGGGTTAGGGTTAGGGTTAGGGTTAGGGTTAGGGTTAGGGTTAGGGTTAGGGTTAGGGTGTAGGGTTAGGGTTAGGGTTAGGGTTAGGGTTAGGGTTAGAGTCGGGAGGCGCGCATTTAGGGTTAGAGTCGGGAGTCGGGAGGCGCGCATTTAGGGTTAGGGTTAGAGTCGGGAGGCGCGCGCATTTAGGGTTAGAGTCGGGAGGCATTTAGGGTTAGGGTTAGAGTCGGGAGGCAGCGCGCATTTAGGGTTAGGGTTAGAGTCGGGAGGCGCGAATTTTAGGGTTAGAGCGCGCATTTAGGGTTAGGGTTAGAGTCGGGAGGCATTTAGGGTTAGAGTCGGGAGGCGCGAATTTAGGGTTAGGGTTAGAGTCGGGAGGCATTTAGGGTTAGGGTTAGGGTTAGAGTCGGGAGGCAGCGCGAATTTAGGGTTAGAGTCGGGAGGCGAATTTAGGGTTAGGGTTAGAGTCGGGAGTCGGGAGGCATTTAGGGTTAGGGTCGGGAGGCGCATTTAGGGTTTAGGGTTAGAGTCGGGAGGCGCGCATTTAGGGTTAGGGTTAGGGTTAGAGTCGGGAGGCATTTAGGGTTAGAGTCGGGAGGCGTATTTAGGGTTAGAGTCGGTTAGGGTTAGAGTCGGGAATTTAGGGTTAGAGTCGGGAGGCATTTAGGGTTAGAGTCGGGAGTCGGGAGGCGCGCATTTAGAGTCGGGAGGCATTTAGGGTTAGAGTCGGGTCGGGAGGCATTTAGGGTTAGAGTCGGGAGGCGCATTTAGGGTTAGAGTCGGGAGCATTTAGGGTTAGAGTCGGGAGGCGAATTTAGGGTTAGAGTCGGGAGGCATTTAGGGTTAGAGTCGGGAGTCGGGAGGCATTTAGGGTTAGGGTTAGAGTCGGGAGGCAGCGCATTTAGGGTTAGAGTCGGGAGGCATTTAGGGTTAGAGTCGGGAGGCATTTAGGGTTAGAGTCGGGAGGCATTTAGGGTTAGAGTCGGGAGTCGGGAGGCATTTAGGGTTAGGGTTAGAGTCGGGAGGCGCGAATTTAGGGTTAGAGTCGGGAGGCATTTAGGGTTAGAGTCGGGAGTCGGGAGGCAGGGTTAGGGTTAGGGTTAGAGTCGGGAGGCATTTAGGGTTAGGGTTAGGGTTAGAGTCGGGAGGCGCGAATTTAGGGTTAGGGTTAGAGTCGGGAGGCAGGGTTAGAGTCGGGAGGCGCGAATTTAGGGTTAGGGTTAGGGTTAGAGTCGGGAGGCATTTAGGGTTAGGGTTAGAGTCGGGAGGCGCATTTAGGGTTAGATAGAGTCGGGAGTCGGGAGGCAGAGTCGGGAGGCATTTAGGGTTAGGGTTAGGGTTAGGGTTAGAGTCGGGAGGCATTTAGGGTTAGAGTCGGGAGGCATTTAGGGTTAGGGTTAGGGTTAGGGTTAGGGTTAGAGTCGGGAGTCGGGAGGCGGGAGTCGGGAGGCATTTAGGGTTAGAGTCGGGAGGCATTTAGGGTTAGGGTTAGGGTTAGGGTTAGGGTTAGGGTTAGAGTCGGGAGTCGGGAGGCATTTAGGGTTAGAGTCGGGAGGCATTTAGGGTTAGGGTTAGGGTTAGGGTTAGGGTTAGGGTTAGAGTCGGGAGGCATTTAGGGTTAGGGTTAGGGTTAGGGTTAGAGTCGGGAGGCATTTAGGGTTTAGGGAGTCGGGAGTCGGGAGGCAGGGAATTTAGGGTTAGAGTCGGGAGGCATTTAGGGTTGGGTTAGATTTAGGGTTAGGGTTAGGGTTAGGGTTAGAGTCGGGAGGCGGGAGGCATTTTAGGGTTAGGGTTAGGGTTAGGGTTAGAGTCGGGAGGCAGCGCGAATTTAGGGTTAGGGTTAGAGTCGGGAGGCGAATTTAGGGTTAGGGTTAGGGTTAGGGTTAGGGTTAGAGTCGGGAGTCGGGAGGCAGCGCGCATTTTAGGGTTAGGGTTAGGGTTAGGGTTAGGGTTAGATTTAGGGTTAGAGTCGGGAGGCGCATTTAGGGTTAGAGTCGGGAGGCGCATTTAGGGTTAGAGTCGGGAGTCGGGAGGCATTTTAGTCGGGAGGCATTTAGGGTTAGAGTCGGGGGTTAGAGTCGGGAGGCATTTAGGGTTAGGGTTAGGGTTAGGGTTAGGGTTAGAGTCGGGAGGCATTTAGGGTTAGGGTTAGAGTCGGGAGGCATTTAGGGTTAGATAGAGTCGGGAGGCGGGAATTTAGGGTTAGGGTTAGAGTCGGGGGGTTAGAGTCGGGAGGCAGAATTTAGGGTTAGGGTTAGAGTCGGGAGTCGGGAGGCGAATTTAGGGTTAGGGTTAGGGTTAGGGTTAGGGTTAGAGTCGGGAGGCGCGAATTTAGGGTTAGGGTTAGGGTTAGGGTTAGGGTTAGGGTTAGGGTTAGAGTCGGGAGGCAGCGAATTTAGGGTTTAGGGTTAGAGTCGGGAGGCAGCGCGAATTTAGGGTTAGGGTTAGGGTTAGGGTTAGGGTTAGGGTTAGGGTTAGAGTCGGGTTAGGGTTAGGGTTAGAGTCGGGAGGCATTTAGGGTTAGGGTTAGAGTCGGGAGGCGGGAGGCAGGGTTAGGGTTAGGGTTAGAGTCGGGAGGCATTTAGGGTTAGGGTTAGAGTCGGGAGGCAGAGTCGGGAGTCGGGAGTCGGGAGGCAGAGCGAATTTAGGGTTAGGGTTAGGGTTAGAGTCGGGAGGGTTAGGGTTAGAGTCGGGGGTTAGGGTTAGAGTCGGGAGTCGGGAGGCAGAATTTAGGGTTAGGGTTAGAGTCGGGAGGCATTTAGGGTTAGGGTTAGGGTTAGGGTTAGGGTTAGGGTTAGGGTTAGGGTTAGGGTTAGGGTTAGGGTTAGGGTTAGGGTTAGGGTTAGGGTTAGGGTTAGGGTTAGGGTTAGGGTTAGAGTCGGGAGTCGGGAGGCATTTAGAGTCGGGAGGCAGAGTCGGGAGGCAGAGTCGGGAGGGTTAGGGTTAGGGTTAGGGTTAGGGTTAGAGTCGGGAGGCATTTAGGGTTAGGGTTAGGGTTAGAGTCGGGAGGCATTTAGGGTTAGGGTTAGGGTTAGGGTTAGGGTTAGGGTTAGGGTTAGGGTTAGGGTTAGAGTCGGGAGTCGGGAATTTAGGGTTAGGGTTAGAGTCGGGAGGCATTTAGGGTTAGGGTTAGAGTCGGGAGGCATTTAGGGTTAGAGTCGGGTTAGGGTTAGGGAGTCGGGAGGCATTTAGGGTTAGGGTTAGATTTAGGGTTAGGGTTAGAGTCGGGAGTCGGGAGGCAGAGTCGGGAGTCGGGAGGCAGCGCGAATTTAGGGTTAGGGTTAGGGTTAGAGTCGGGAGGCAGAGTCGGGAGGGTTAGGGTTAGGGTTAGGGTTAGAGTCGGGAGGCATTTAGGGTTAGGGTTAGGGTTAGGGTTAGAGTCGGGTTAGGGTTAGGGTTAGGGTTAGGGTTAGGGTGAGTCGGGAGGCATTTAGGGTTAGGGTTAGGGTTAGAGTCGGGAGGCAGAGTCGGGAGTATTTAGGGTTAGAGTCGGGGAGGCGAATTTAGGGTTAGGGTTAGGGTTAGAGTCGGGAGGCGCATTTAGGGTTAGGGTTAGAGTCGGGAGGCAGAGTCGGGAGGCAGGGAGGCAGAGTCGGGAGGCGAATTTAGGGTTAGGGTTAGGGTTAGAGTCGGGAGGCATTTTAGGGTTAGGGTTAGAGTCGGGAGTCGGGAATTTTAGGGTTAGGGTTAGGGTTAGAGTCGGGGGTTAGGGTTAGAGTCGGGAGGCAGGGAGGCGGGTTAGGGTTAGAGTCGGGAGGCGCGAATTTAGGGTTAGGGTTAGGGTTAGGGTTAGGGTTAGGGTTAGGGTTAGAGTCGGGAGGCATTTAGGGTTAGAGTCGGGAGGCATTTAGGGTTAGGGTTAGGGTTAGGGTTAGGGTTAGGGTTAGGGTTAGGGTTAGGGTTAGGGTTAGGGTTAGGGTTAGGGTTAGGGTTAGGGTTAGGGTTAGGGTTAGGGTTAGAGTCGGGAGGCAGAAGGGTTAGGGTTAGGGTTAGGGTTAGAGTCGGGAGGCAGCGCGAATTTAGGGTTAGAGTCGGGAGGCAGCGCGCATTTAGGGTTAGGGTTAGGGTTAGAGTCGGGAGGCATTTAGGGTTAGGGTTAGAGTCGGGAGGCATTTAGGGTTAGGGTTAGAGTCGGGAGGCAGGGTTAGAGTCGGGAGGCGCATTTAGGGTTAGGGTTAGAGTCGGGAGGCAGAAGAGTCGGGAGGCAGCGCGCATTTAGGGTTAGGGTTAGAGTCGGGAGGCATTTAGGGTTAGAGTCGGGTTAGGGTTAGGGTTAGAGTCGGGAGGCATTTAGGGTTAGGGTTAGAGTCGGGAGGCAGCGCGCATTTAGGGTTAGGGTTAGGGTTAGGGTTAGAGTCGGGAGGCGGGAGGCATTTAGGGTTAGATTTAGGGTTAGGGTTAGGGTTAGGGTTAGGGTTAGGGTTAGGGTTAGGGTTAGGGTTAGGGTTAGGGTTAGGGTTAGGGTTAGGGTTAGGGTTAGGGTTAGGGTTAGGGTTAGGGTTAGGGTTAGGGTTAGGGTTAGGGTTAGGGTTAGAGTCGGGAGGCATTTAGGGTTAGAGTCGGGAGGCATTTAGGGTTAGGGTTAGCGCGCATTTTAGGGTTAGGGTTAGGGTTAGGGTTAGAGTCGGGAGGCAGAGTCGGGAGGCGGGAGTCGGGAGGCAGCGCATTTAGGGTTAGGGTTAGGGTTAGAGTCGGGAGGCGCATTTAGGGTTAGGGTTAGGGTTAGAGTCGGGAGGCGGGAGGCGGGAGGCAGTCGGGAGGCGGGCATTTAGGGTTAGGGTTAGGGTTAGGGTTAGGGTTAGGGTTAGGGTTAGGGTTAGGGTTAGGGTTAGAGTTAGGGTTAGGGTTAGGGTTAGGGTTAGGGTTAGAGTCGGGAGGCAGAATCGGGAGGCAGCGCGCATTTAGGGTTAGGGTTAGGGTTAGAGTCGGGAGGCAGAGTCGGGAGGCATTTAGGGTTAGGGTTAGGGTTAGGGTTAGGGTTAGGGTTAGAGTCGGGAGGCAGAGTCGGGAGGCATTTAGGGAGTCGGGAGGCAGAATTTAGGGTTAGAGTCGGGAGTCGGGAGGCAGAGTCGGGAGGCATTTAGGGTTAGGGTTAGGGTTAGAGTCGGGAGGCGGGAGGCAGAGTCGGGAGGCAGAATTTAGGGTTAGGGTTAGAGTCGGGAGGCATTTAGGGTTAGGGTTAGAGTCGGGAGGCGCGCATTTAGGGTTAGGGTTAGGGTTAGGGTTAGGGTTAGGGTTAGGGTTAGGGTTAGGGTTAGGGTTAGGGTTAGGGTTAGAGTCGGGAGTCGGGAGTCGGGAGGCGGGCATTTAGGGTTAGAGTCGGGAATTTAGGGTTAGGGTTAGAGTCGGGTTAGAGTCGGGAGGCATTTAGGGTTAGGGTTAGAGTCGGGAGTCGGGAGGCAGGGAGTCGGGAGGCAGCGTATTTAGGGTTAGGGTTAGGGTTAGAGTCGGGAGTCGGGAGGCAGCGCGCATTTTAGGGTTAGGGTTAGGGTTAGGGTTAGAGTCGGGAGGCAGTATTTAGGGTTAGAGTCGGGAGTCGGGAGGCAGTGTATTTAGGGTTAGATTTAGGGTTAGGGTTAGAGTCGGGAGGCGCATTTTAGGGTTAGGGTTAGGGTTAGGGTTAGAGTCGGGAGGCATTTAGGGTTAGGGTTAGAGTCGGGAGGCATTTAGGGTTAGGGTTAGAGTCGGGAGGCATTTAGGGTTAGGGTTAGGGTTAGGGTTAGGGTTAGGGTTAGAGTCGGGAGGCATTTAGGGTTAGAGTCGGGAGGCGCGCATTTAGGGTTAGAGTCGGGTTAGGGTTAGGGTTAGGGTTAGAGTCGGGAGGCAGCGCGAATTTAGGGTTAGAGTCGGGAGGCGAATTTAGGGTTAGAGTCGGGAGGCATTTAGGGTTAGAGTCGGGAGGCGCGAATTTAGAGTCGGGAGGCAGCGAATTTAGGGTTAGAGTCGGGAGGCGCGCATTTAGGGTTAGAGTCGGGAGGCATTTAGGGTTAGGGTTAGAGTCGGGCATTTAGGGTTAGGGTTAGAGTCGGGAGGCGCATTTAGGGTTAGGGTTAGAGTCGGGAGGCATTTAGGGTTAGAGTCGGGAGGCGCGAATTTAGGGTTAGATTTAGGGTTAGAGTCGGGGGTTAGGGTTAGAGTCGGGAGGCAGCGCGAATTTAGGGTTAGGGTTAGGGTTAGGGTTAGGGTTAGAGCGCGAATTTAGGGTTAGGGTTAGAGTCGGGAGGCATTTAGGGTTAGAGCGCGAATTTAGGGTTAGAGTCGGGAGGCAGCGCGCATTTAGGGTAGCGCGCGCATTTAGGGTCGGGTTAGGGTTAGGGTTAGGGTTAGGGTTAGGGTTAGGGTTAGAGTCGGGAGGCAGCGCGCATTTAGGGTTAGAGTCGGGGGTCGGGAGGCAGGGTTAGAGTCGGGAGGCAGGGTTAGAGTCGGGTTAGGGTTAGGGTTAGAGTCGGGAGGCATTTAGGGTTAGAGTCGGGAGGCATTTAGGGTTAGGGTTAGAGTCGGGAGGCATTTAGGGTTAGAGTCGGGTCGGGAGGCATTTAGGGTTTAGGGTTAGAGTCGGGAGGCATTTAGGGTTAGGGTTAGAGTCGGGAGGGTTAGGGTTAGAGTCGGGTTAGAGTCGGGAGGCGAATTTAGGGTTAGAGTCGGGAGTCGGGAGGCGAATTTAGGGTTAGAGTCGGGAGGCATTTAGGGTTAGAGTCGGGTTAGAGTCGGGAGGCGCGCATTTAGGGTTAGAGTCGGGAGGCATTTAGGGTTAGGGTTAGAGTCGGGAGGCATTTAGGGTTAGGGTTAGAGTCGGGTTAGAGTCGGGAGTCGGGAGGCGCGAATTTAGGGTTAGGGTTAGGGTTAGGGTTAGGGTTAGGGTTAGGGTTAGGGTTAGAGTCGGGAGGCGGGAGGCAGGCAGAGTCGGGAGGCAGAATTTAGGGTTAGGGTTAGGGTTAGAGTTAGGGTTAGGGTTAGGGTTAGGGTTAGGGTTAGGGTTAGGGTTAGGGTTAGGGTTAGGGTTAGGGTTAGAGTCGGGAGGCAGCGCATTTAGGGTTAGGGTTAGAGTCGGGAGGCGCGAATTTAGGGTTAGAGTCGGGAGGCATTTAGGGTTAGGGTTAGAGTCGGGAGGCATTTTAGGGTTAGGGTTAGGGTTAGGGTTAGAGTCGGGAGGCATTTAGGGTTAGAGTCGGGAGGCATTTAGGGTTAGGGTTAGGGTTAGAGTCGGGAGGCAGAGTCGGGAGGCATTTAGGGTTAGAGTCGGGAGGCAGAGTCGGGAGGCAGAGTCGGGAGGCGCGAATTTAGGGTTAGAGTTTAGGGTTAGGGTTAGGGTTAGGGTTAGAGTCGGGAGGCAGAGTCGGGAGGCATTTAGGGTTAGGGTTAGGGTTAGGGTTAGGGTTAGGGTTAGAGTCGGGTTAGGGTTAGGGTTAGGGTTAGGGTTAGGGTTAGGGTTAGGGTTAGGGTTAGGGTTAGGTTAGGGTTAGGGTTAGAGTCGGGAGGCGAATTTAGGGTTAGGGTTAGGGTTAGGGTTAGGGTTAGGGTTAGGGTTAGGGTTAGGGTTAGAGTCGGGAGTCGGGAGGCGAATTTAGGGTTAGGGTTAGGGTTAGGGTTAGGGTTAGAGAGTCGGGAGGCAGAATTTAGGGTTAGATTTAGGGTTAGAGTCGGGAGGCATTTTAGGGTTAGGGTTAGGGTTAGGGTTAGGGTTAGGGTTAGGGTTAGGGTTAGGGTTAGGGTTAGAGTCGGGAGGCAGCGCGAATTTAGGGTTAGGGTTAGAGTCGGGAGGCAGCGCGAATTTAGGGTTAGAGTCGGGAGGCAGGGTTAGGGTTAGGGTTAGGGTTAGAGTCGGGAGTCGGGAGTCGGGAGGCAGAATTTAGGGTTAGGGTTAGAGTCGGGAGGCGGGAGTCGGGAGTCGGGAGTCGGGAGTCGGGAGGCATTTAGGGTTAGGGTTAGAGTCGGGAGGGTTAGGGTTAGGGTTAGGGTTAGGGTTAGGGTTAGAGTCGGGTTAGGGTTAGGGTTAGGGTTAGGGTTAGAGTCGGGAGGCATTTAGGGTTAGGGTTAGGGTTAGGGTTAGGGTTAGGGTTAGGGTTAGGGTTAGAGTTAGGGTTAGGGTTAGGGTTAGGGTTAGGGTTAGGGTTAGGGTTAGGGTTAGGGTTAGGGTTAGGGTTAGGGTTAGAGTCGGGAGGCAGCGAATTTAGGGTTAGGGTTAGGGTTAGGGTTAGGGTTAGGGTTAGGGTTAGGGTTAGGGTTAGGGTTAGGGTTAGGGTTAGGGTTAGGGTTAGGGTTAGGGTTAGGGTTAGGGTTAGGGTTAGGGTTAGGGTTAGGGTTAGGGTTAGGGTTAGGGTTAGGGTTAGGGTTAGGGTTAGGGTTAGGGTTAGAGTCGGGAGGCAGAGTCGGGAGGCAGAGTCGGGAGGCAGAATTTAGGGTTAGGGTTAGGGTTAGAGTCGGGAGGCAGAGTCGGGAGGCATTTAGGGTTAGGGTTTAGGGTTAGGGTTAGGGTTAGAGTCGGGAGGCGAATTTAGGGTTAGGGTTAGGGTTAGGGTTAGGGTTAGGGTTAGAGTCGGGAGGCATTTAGGGTTAGAGTCGGGAGGCATTTAGGGTTAGGGTTAGGGTTAGAGTCGGGAGGCATTTAGGGTTAGGGTTAGGGTTAGGGTTAGGGTTAGGGTTAGGGTTAGGGTTAGGGTTAGGGTTAGAGTCGGGAGGCGCGCATTTAGGGTTAGAGTCGGGAGGCAGCGCGCGAATTTAGGGTTAGGGTTAGGGTTGGTTAGGGTTAGAGTCGGGAGGCATTTAGGGTTAGGGTTAGGGTTAGAGTCGGGAGGCATTTAGGGTTAGAGTCGGGTTAGAGTCGGGAGGCAGCGCGAATTTAGGGTTAGGGTTAGAGTCGGGAGGGTTAGAGTCGGGAGGCGCATTTAGGGTTAGGGTTAGAGTCGGGAGGCGCGAATTTAGGGTTAGGGTTAGAGCGCGAATTTAGGGTTAGGGTTAGAGTCGGGCGCGAATTTAGGGTTAGAGTCGGGAGGCATTTAGGGTTAGAGTCGGGAGGCGCGAATTTAGGGTTAGGGTTAGGGTTAGAGTCGAGTCGGGTTAGGGTTAGAGTCGGGAGGCGCGAATTTAGGGTTAGAGTCGGGTTAGGGTTAGGGTTAGAGTCGGGAGGCGCGAATTTAGGGTTAGGGTTAGAGTTAGAGTCGGGAGGCGAATTTAGGGTTAGGGTTAGAGTCGGGAGGCGCGAATTTAGGGTTAGAGTCGGGTTAGGGTTAGGGTTAGAGTCGGGAGGCGCGCGCGAATTTAGGGTTAGGGTTAGGGTTAGGGTTAGGGTTAGAGTCGGGAGGCGCGAATTTAGGGAATTTAGGGTTAGAGTCGGGAGGCAGCGCGAATTTAGGGTTAGGGTTAGGGTTAGGGTTAGGGTTAGGGTTAGGGTTAGGGTTAGGGTTAGGGTTAGGGTTAGGGTTAGAGTCGGGAGGCATTTAGGGTTAGGGTTAGGGTTAGAGTCGGGAGTCGGGAGTCGGGAGGCGAATTTAGGGTTAGGGTTAGGGTTAGAGTCGGGGAGTCGGGAGGCGGGAGGCAGCGCGAATTTAGGGTTAGGGTTAGGGTTAGGGTTAGGGTTAGGGTTAGGGTTAGGGTTAGGGTTAGGGTTAGGGTTAGGGTTAGGGTTAGAGTCGGGAGGCAGCGAATTTAGGGTTAGAGTCGGGAGTCGGGAGGCGAATTTAGGGTTAGGGTTAGGGTTAGGGTTAGGGTTAGGGTTAGGGTTAGGGTTAGGGTTAGGGTTAGGGTTAGGGTTAGGGTTAGGGTTAGGGTTAGGGTTAGGGTTAGGGTTAGGGTTAGGGTTAGGGTTAGGGTTAGGGTTAGGGTTAGGGTTAGGGTTAGGGTTAGGGTTAGGGTTAGGGTTAGGGTTAGGGTTAGGGTTAGGGTTAGGGTTAGGGTTAGGGTTAGAGTTAGGGTTAGGGTTAGAGTCGGGAGTCGGGAGGGTTAGGGTTAGGGTTAGGGTTAGAGTTAGGGTTAGGGTTAGGGTTAGGGTTAGGGTTAGGGTTAGGGTTAGGGTTAGGGTTAGGGTTAGAGTTAGGGTTAGGGTTAGAGTCGGGAGGCAGAATTTAGGGTTAGGGTTAGGGTTAGGGTTAGGGTTAGGGTTAGGGTTAGGGTTAGGGTTAGAGTCGGGAGGCGAATTTAGGGTTAGGGTTAGAGTCGGGAGGCAGAGTCGGGAGGCGCGAATTTAGGGTTAGGGTTAGGGTTAGGGTTAGGGTTAGAGTCGGGGGTTAGGGTTAGAGTCGGGAGTCGGGAGGCGCGAATTTAGGGTTAGAGTCGGGAGGCGCGAATTTAGGGTTAGGGTTAGGGTTAGGGTTAGAGTCGGGAGGCAGCGCGAATTTAGGGTTAGGGTTAGAGCGCGAATTTAGGGTTAGGGTTAGGGTTAGAGTCGGGAGGCATTTAGGGTTAGGGTTAGGGTTAGAGCGCGAATTTAGGGTTAGGGTTAGGGTTAGGGTTAGGGTTAGGGTTAGGGTTAGGGTTAGAGTCGGGAGGCGCGAATTTAGGGTTAGGGTTAGGGTTAGGGTTAGGGTTAGAGTCGGGAGGCGAATTTAGAGTCGGGAGGCAGCGCGAATTTAGGGTTAGGGTTAGGGTTAGGGTTAGGGTTAGGGTTAGGGTTAGGGTTAGGGTTAGGGTTAGGGTTAGGGTTAGGGTTAGGGTTTAGGGTTAGGGTTAGGGTTAGGGTTAGGGTTAGGGTTAGAGTCGGGAGGCGGGAATTTAGGGTTAGGGTTAGGGTTAGGGTTAGGGTTAGGGTTAGGGTTAGGGTTAGGGTTAGGGTTAGGGTTAGGGTTAGGGTTAGGGTTAGGGTTAGGGTTAGGGTTAGGGTTAGGGTTAGGGTTAGGGTTAGGGTTAGGGTTAGGGTTAGGGTTAGGGTTAGGGTTAGGGTTAGGGTTAGGGTTAGAGTCGGGAGGCGAATTTAGGGTTAGGGTTAGGGTTAGGGTTAGGGTTAGGGTTAGGGTTAGGGTTAGGGTTAGGGTTAGGGTTAGGGTTAGGGTTAGGGTTAGGGTTAGGGTTAGGGTTAGGGTTAGGGTTAGGGTTAGGGTTAGGGTTAGGGTTAGGGTTAGGGTTAGGGTTAGGGTTAGGGTTAGAGTCGGGAGGCAGCGCATTTAGGGTTAGAGTCGGGAGGCATTTAGGGTTAGGGTTAGAGTCGGGAGGCGCATTTAGGGTTAGGGTTAGGGTTAGAGTCGGGAGGCATTTAGGGTTAGGGTTAGGGTTAGGGTTAGAGCGCGAATTTAGGGTTAGGGTTAGGGTTAGGGTTAGGGTTAGAGTCGGGTTAGGGTTAGGGTTAGGGTTAGAGTCGGGAATTTAGGGTTAGGGTTAGAGCGCGAATTTAGGGTTAGAGTCGGGAGGCATTTAGGGTTAGAGTCGGGAGGCATTTAGGGTTAGGGTTAGAGTCGGGAGGCGCGAATTTAGGGTTAGGGTCGGGAGGCAGCGAATTTAGGGTTAGGGTTAGGGTTAGGGTTAGGGTTAGAGTCGGGAGGCGCGAATTTAGGGTTAGGGTTAGGGTTAGGGTTAGGGTTAGGGTTAGGGTTAGGGTTAGGGTTAGAGTCGGGAGGCATTTAGGGTTAGGGAATTTAGGGTTAGGGTTAGGGTTAGGGTTAGAGTCGGGAGGCGAATTTAGGGTTAGAGTCGGGTTAGAGCGCGAATTTAGGGTTAGGGTTAGGGTTAGGGTTAGGGTTAGGGTTAGAGTCGGGAGGCATTTAGGGTTAGGGTTAGAGTCGGGAGGCGGGAGGCGAATTTAGGGTTAGGGTTAGAGTCGGGAGGCATTTAGGGTTAGGGTTAGGGTTAGAGTCGGGAGGCAGCGCGAATTTAGGGTTAGGGTTAGGGTTAGGGTTAGGGTTAGGGTTAGAGCGAATTTAGGGTTAGGGTTAGAGTCGGGAGGCATTTAGGGTTAGGGTTAGGGTTAGGGTTAGAGTCGGGAGGCGAATTTAGGGTTAGGGTTAGGGTTAGGGTTAGGGTTAGGGTTAGGGTTAGAGTCGGGAGTCGGGAGGCAGAGTCGGGAGTCGGGAGGCAGCGCGAATTTAGGGTTAGGGTTAGAGTCGGGAGGCGAATTTAGGGTTAGGGTTAGAGTCGGGAGGCATTTAGGGTTAGGGTTAGGGTTAGGGTTAGAGTCGGGAGGCGAATTTAGGGTTAGGGTTAGGGTTAGGGTTAGGGTTAGGGTTAGGGTTAGAGTCGGGAGGCGCGCATTTAGGGTTAGGGTTAGGGTTAGGGTTAGGGTTAGGGTTAGGGTTAGGGTTAGGGTTAGGGTTAGGGTTAGGGTTAGGGTTAGGGTTAGGGTTAGGGTTAGGGTTAGGGTTAGGGTTAGGGTTAGGGTTAGGGTTAGGGTTAGGGTTAGGGTTAGGGTTAGAGTCGGGAGGCAGCGCATTTAGGGTTAGAGTCGGGAGGCACGAATTTAGGGTTAGAGTCGGGAATTTAGGGTTAGGGCGAATTTAGGGTTAGAGTCGGGAGGCAGCGCGAATTTAGGGTTAGGGTTAGGGTTAGGGTTAGAGTCGGGGAGGCAGAGTCGGGAGGCGCGCATTTAGGGTTAGAGTCGGGAGGCGGGAGGCAGGGTTAGAGTCGGGAGGCATTTAGGGTTAGGGTTAGGGTTAGGGTTAGGGTTAGGGTTAGGGTTAGGGTTAGGGTTAGGGTTAGGGTTAGGGTTAGGGTTAGAGTCGGGAGGCGCATTTAGGGTTAGAGTCGGGAGGCATTTAGGGTTAGGGTTAGGGTTAGGGTTAGGGTTAGGGTTAGGGTTAGGGTTAGGGTTAGGGTTAGGGTTAGGGTTAGGGTTAGAGTCGGGAGGCAGGGAATTTAGGGTTAGAGTCGGGAGGCGCGAATTTAGGGTTAGGGTTAGGGTTAGGGTTAGGGTTAGGGTTAGGGTTAGGGTTAGGGTTAGGGTTAGGGTTAGGGTTAGGGTTAGGGTTAGAGTCGGGGGAGGCGCGAATTTAGGGTTAGAGTCGGGAGGCAGCGAATTTAGGGTTAGGGTTAGATGTCGGGAGGCGAATTTAGGGTTAGGGTTAGGGTTAGGGTTAGGGTTAGGGTTAGGGTTAGGGTTAGGGTTAGGGTTAGGGTTAGGGTTAGGGTTAGGGTTAGGGTTAGGGTTAGGGTTAGGGTTAGGGTTAGGGTTAGGGTTAGGGTTAGAGTTAGGGTTAGAGTCGGGAGTCGGGAGGCGGGTTAGGGTTAGAGTCGGGAGGCGAATTTAGGGTTAGGGTTAGGGTTAGGGTTAGAGTCGGGAGGCACGAATTTAGGGTTAGGGTTAGAGTCGGGAGGCGAATTTAGGGTTAGAGTCGGGAGGCGAATTTAGGGTTAGGGTTAGAGTCGGGAGGCACGAATTTAGGGTTAGGGTTAGAGTCGGGAGGCGCGAATTTAGGGTTAGAGTCGGGAGGCGCGAATTTAGGGTTAGGGTTAGGGTTAGGGTTAGAGTCGGGAGGCGAATTTAGGGTTAGAGTCGGGAGGCGCATTTAGGGTTAGGGTTAGGGTTAGAGTCGGGAGGCGCGAATTTTAGGGTTAGGGTTAGGGTTAGAGCCGGGAGGCGCGAATTTAGGGCGCGAATTTAGGGTTAGGGTTAGAGCGCGAATTTAGGGTTAGGGTTAGAGTCGGGAGGCGCGAATTTAGGGTTAGGGTTAGAGTCGGGAGTCGGGAGGCATTTAGGGTTAGGGTTAGAGTCGGGAGGCAGCGCGAATTTAGGGTTAGGGTTAGAGTCGGGAGGCGCGAATTTAGGGTTAGGGTTAGGGTTAGGGTTAGGGTTAGAGTCGGGAGGCATTTAGGGTTAGGGTTAGGGTTAGAGTCGGGAGGCAGCGCGAATTTAGGGTTAGGGTTAGAGTTGGGAATTTAGGGTTAGGGTCGGGAGGCGCGAATTTAGGGTTAGGGTTAGGGTTAGGGTTAGGGTTAGGGTTAGGGTGCGCATTTAGGGTTAGGGTTAGGGTTAGGGTTAGGGTTAGAGTCGGGAGGCATTTAGGGTTAGGGTTAGGGTTAGAGTCGGGAGGCAGCATTTAGGGTTAGGGTTAGAGTCGGGAGGCGAATTTAGGGTTAGGGTTAGGGTTAGAGCGCGAATTTAGGGTTAGGGTTAGAGTCGGGAGGCGCGAATTTAGGGTTAGAGTCGGGAGGCATTTAGGGTTAGGGTTAGAGTCGGGAGGCAGAATTTAGGGTTAGAGTCGGGTTAGGGTTAGAGTCGGGAGGCGCGAATTTAGGGTTAGGGTTAGGGTTAGGGTTAGGGTTAGGGTTAGGGTTAGGGTTAGGGTTAGGGTTAGGGTTAGGGTTAGGGTTAGGGTTAGGGTTAGGGTTAGGGTTAGGGTTAGGGTTAGGGTTAGAGTCGGGAGGCGGGAGGCGAATTTAGGGTTAGAGTCGGGAGGCGAATTTAGGGTTAGGGTTAGGGTTAGGGTTAGGGTTAGGGTTAGAGTCGGGAGGCAGAGTCGGGAGGCATTTAGGGTTAGGGTTAGGGTTAGGGTTAGGGTTAGGGTTAGGGTTAGGGTTAGGGTTAGAGTCGGGGGAGTCGGGAGTCGGGAGGCGGGAGTCGGGAGGCAGAGTCGGGAGGCGAATTTAGGGTTAGGGTTAGAGTCGGGAGCGAATTTAGGGTTAGGGTTAGAGTCGGGAGGCATTTAGGGTTAGGGTTAGAGTCGGGAAGAGTCGGGAGGCAGAGTCGGGAGGCATGCGCATTTAGGGTTAGGGTTAGAGTCGGGAGGCAGCGCGAATTTAGGGTTAGAGTCGGGTTAGGGTTAGAGTCGGGAGGCGCGAATTTAGGGTTAGGGTTAGAGTCGGGAGTCGGGAGGCGCGAATTTAGGGTTAGAGTCGGGAGGCATTTAGGGTTAGAGTTAGAGTCGGGAGGCGCGAATTTAGGGTTAGAGTCGGGAGGCATTTAGGGTTAGGGTTAGAGTCGGGGTTAGAGTCGGGAGGCGCGAATTTAGGGTTAGGGTTAGGGTTAGAGTCGGGAGGCGAATTTAGGGTTAGAGTCGGGAGGCATTTAGGGTTAGGGTTAGAGCGAATTTAGGGTTAGGGTTAGATAGAGTCGGGAGGCAGAATTTAGGGTTAGAGTCGGGAGGCGCATTTAGGGTTAGGGTTAGGGTTAGGGTTAGAGTCGGGAATTTAGGGTTAGAGCGCGAATTTAGGGTTAGGGTTAGGGTTAGGGTTAGAGCGCGAATTTAGGGTTAGGGTTAGGGTTAGGGTTAGAGTCGGGAGGCATTTAGGGTTAGGGTTAGAGTCGGGAGTCGGGAGGCAGCGAATTTAGGGTTAGGGAATTTAGGGTTAGATAGAGTCGGGAGGCAGCGCGAATTTAGGGTTAGAGTCGGGAGGCATTTAGGGTTAGGGTTAGGGTTAGAGTCGGGAGGCGCGAATTTAGGGTTAGAGTCGGGAGGCGCGAATTTAGGGTTAGAGTCGGGAGTCGGGAGGCGAATTTAGGGTTAGGGCGCGAATTTAGGGTTAGGGTTAGGGTTAGAGTCGGGAGGCGCGAATTTAGGGTTAGGGTTAGAGTCGGGAGTCGGGAGGCGCGAATTTAGGGTTAGAGTCGGGAGGCACGAATTTAGGGTTAGAGTCGGGAGGCGCGAATTTAGGGTTAGAGTCGGGAGGCGCGCATTTAGGGTTAGAGTCGGGAGGCGCGAATTTAGGGTTAGAGTCGGGAATTTAGGGTTAGGGTTAGAGTCGGGAGGCAATTTAGGGTTAGGGTTAGGGTTAGGGTTAGGGTTAGGGTTAGAGTCGGGAATTTAGGGTTAGGGTTAGGGTTAGGGTTAGAGCGCGAATTTAGGGTTAGAGTCGGGAGGCGAATTTAGGGGTTAGGGTTAGGGTTAGGGTTAGGGTTAGGGTTAGGGTTAGGGTTAGGGTTAGAGTCGGGAGGCAGCGCGAATTTAGGGATAGAGTCGGGAGGCACGAATTTAGGGTTAGAGTCGGGAGGCATTTAGGGTTAGGGTTAGGGTTAGAGTCGGGAGGCGAATTTAGGGTTAGAGTCGGGAGGCATTTAGGGTTAGGGTTAGGGTTAGAGCGCGAATTTAGGGTTAGGGTTAGGGTTAGGGTTAGGGTTAGGGTTAGGGTTAGAGTCGGGAGGCAGCGCGAATTTAGGGTTAGGGTTAGATTTAGGGTTAGAGTCGGGAGGCGCGAATTTAGGGTTAGGGTTAGAGTCGGGAGGCGCGAATTTAGGGTTAGGGTTAGGGTTAGGGTTAGGGTTAGGGTTGGGTTAGGGTTAGAGTCGGGAGGCAGCGCATTTAGGGTTAGGGTTAGAGTTAGGGTTAGGGTTAGAGTCGGGAGGCGAATTTAGGGTTAGGGTTAGGGTTAGGGTTAGAGTCGGGAGGCAGCGCGAATTTAGGGTTAGGGTTAGGGTTAGGGTTAGGGTTAGGGTTAGGGTTAGGGTTAGGGTTAGGGTTAGGGTTAGGGTTAGGGTTAGGGTTAGGGTTAGGGTTAGGGTTAGGGTTAGGGTTAGGGTTAGGGTTAGGGTTAGGGTTAGGGTTAGGGTTAGGGTTAGGGTTAGGGTTAGGGTTAGGGTTAGGGTTAGGGTTAGGGTTAGGGTTAGGGTTAGGGTTAGGGTTAGGGTTAGGGTTAGGGTTTAGGGTTAGGGTTAGGGTTAGGGTTAGGGTTAGGGTTAGGGTTAGGGTTAGGGTTAGGGTTAGAGTCGAATTTAGGGTTAGGGTTAGGGTTAGGGTTAGGGTTAGGGTTAGGGTTAGGGTTAGAGTCGGGAGGCGCGAATTTAGGGTTAGGGTTAGGGTTAGAGTCGGGAGGCGCGAATTTAGGGTTAGGGTTAGGGTTAGGGTTAGGGTTAGGGTTAGGGTTAGGGTTAGGGTTAGGGTTAGGGTTAGGGTTAGGGTTAGGGTTAGGGTTAGGGTTAGGGTTAGGGTTAGGGTTAGGGTTAGGGTTAGGGTTAGGGTTAGGGTTAGGGTTAGGGTTAGGGTTAGGGTTAGGGTTAGAGTCGGGAGTCGGGAGTCGGGAGGCAGAGTCGGGAGGCTTTTAGGGTTAGGGTTAGAGTCGGGTTAGGGTTAGGGTTAGAGTCGGGAGGGTTAGGGTTAGGGTTAGAGTCGGGAGGCGGGAGGCAGAGTCGGGAGGCGCGAATTTAGGGTTAGGGTTAGAGTCGGGAGGCAGCGCGAATTTAGGGTTAGGGTTAGGGTTAGGGTTAGGGTTAGGGTGAATTTAGGGTTAGGGTTAGGGTTAGGGTTAGGGTTAGGGTTAGGGTTAGGGTTAGGGTTAGGGTTAGAGTCGGGAGGCGAATTTTAGGGTTAGGGTTAGGGTTAGGGTTAGGGTTAGAGTCGGGAGGCGAATTTAGGGTTAGGGTTAGGGTTAGGGTTAGGGTTAGAGTCGGGAGTCGGGAGTCGGGAGTCGGGAGGCAGGAGTCGGGAGGCAGCGCGAATTTAGGGTTAGAGTCGGGAGGCAGAGTCGGGAGGCAGGGTTAGGGTTAGAGTCGGGAGGCGAATTTAGGGTTAGGGTTAGAGTCGGGAGGCGCGAATTTAGGGTTAGGGTTAGGGTTAGGGTTAGGGTTAGGGTTAGGGTTAGGGTTAGGGTTAGGGTTAGGGTTAGGGTTAGGGTTAGGGTTAGGGTTAGGGTTAGGGTTAGGGTTAGAGTCGGGAGGCAGCGCGAATTTAGGGTTAGGGTTAGGGTTAGAGTCGGGAGGCAGCGCGAATTTAGGGTTAGGGTTAGGGTTAGGGTTAGGGTTAGAGTCGGGAGGCATTTAGGGTTAGGGTTAGGGTTAGGGTTAGGGTTAGGGTTAGGGTTAGGGTTAGGGTTAGGGTTAGGGTTAGGGTTAGGGTTAGGGTTAGGGTTAGGGTTAGGGTTAGGGTTAGGGTTAGGGTTAGGGTTAGGGTTAGAGTCGGGAGTCGGGAGGCGGGAGGCGCGAATTTAGGGTTAGGGTTAGGGTTAGGGTTAGGGTTAGGGTTAGGGTTAGGGTTAGAGTCGGGAGGCGCGAATTTAGGGTTAGGGTTAGAGTCGGGAGGCGCGAATTTAGGGTTAGGGTTAGGGTTAGGGTTAGGGTTAGGGTTAGAGTCGGGAGGCGAATTTAGGGTTTAGGGTTAGGGTTAGGGTTAGGGTTAGGGTTAGGGTTAGGGTTAGGGTTAGGGTTAGAGTCGGGAGGCTGGGAGTCGGGAGGCAGAATTTAGGGTTAGAGTCGGGAGGCGAATTTAGGGTTAGGGTTAGGGTTAGATAGAGTCGGGAGTCGGGAGGCGCGAATTTAGGGTTAGGGTTAGGGTTAGAGTCGGGAGGCATTTAGGGTTAGGGTTAGGGTTAGGGAGTCGGGAGGCAGAATTTAGGGTTAGGGTTAGGGTTAGGGTTAGAGTCGGGGAGTCGGGAGTCGGGAGGCGGGAGTCGGGAGGCGGGAGTCGGGAGGCGGGAGTCGGGAGGCATTTAGGGTTAGGGTTAGAGTCGGGAGGCGTATTTAGGGTTAGGGTTAGAGTCGGGAGGCATTTAGGGTTAGATAGAGTCGGGAGGCAGCGCGAATTTAGGGTTAGGGTTAGAGTCGGGAGGCGCGAATTTAGGGTCGGGAGGCGAATTTAGGGTTAGAGTCGGGAGGCGCGAATTTAGGGTTAGGGTTAGAGTCGGGAGGCATTTAGGGTTAGAGTCGGGAGGCATTTAGGGTTAGAGTCGGGAGGCATTTAGGGTTAGGGTTAGAGTCGGGAGAGTCGGGAGTCGGGAGGCATTTAGGGTTAGAGTCGGGAGGCAGAATTTAGGGTTAGGGTTAGAGTCGGGAGTCGGGAGGCACGAATTTAGGGTTAGAGTCGGGAGGCATTTAGGGTTAGAGTCGGGAGTCGGGAGGCGAATTTAGGGCGAATTTAGGGTTAGGGTTAGGGTTAGGGTTAGAGTCGGGAGGCGCGAATTTAGGGTTAGGGTTAGGGTTAGAGTCGGGAGGCAGAATTTAGGGAATTTAGGGTTAGAGTCGGGAGGCGCGAATTTAGGGTTAGAGTCGGGAGGCGCGAATTTAGGGTTAGAGTCGGGAGGCGGGAATTTAGGGTTAGGGTTAGAGTCGGGAGGGTTAGGGTTAGGGTTAGAGTCGGGAATTTAGGGTTAGGGTTAGGGTTAGAGTCGGGAGGCGCGAATTTAGGGTTAGAGTCGGGAGGCATTTAGGGTTAGAGTCGGGAGTCGGGAGGCGCGAATTTAGGGCGCGAATTTAGGGTTAGGGTTAGATAGAGTCGGGAGGCAGCGCGAATTTAGGGTTAGAGTCGCGAATTTAGGGTTAGGGTTAGAGTCGGGAGGCAGCGCACAATTTAGGGTTAGGGTTAGAGTCGGGAGGCGAATTTAGGGTTAGATAGAGTCGGGAGGCAGGGTTAGGGTTAGGGTTAGGGTTAGAGTCGGGAGGCATTTAGGGTGCGCGAATTTAGGGTTAGGGTTAGGGTTAGGGTTAGGGTTAGGGTTAGGGTTAGGGTTAGGGTTAGGGTTAGGGTTAGGGTTAGGGTTAGGGTTAGAGTCGGGAGTCGGGAGGCGAATTTAGGGTTAGAGTCGGGAGTCGGGAGGCGGGAGGCAGCGCGCATTTAGGGTTAGGGTTAGAGTCGGGAGGCATTTAGGGTTAGGGTTAGAGTCGGGAGTCGGGAGGCATTAGGGTTAGGGTTAGGGTTAGGGTTAGGGTTAGGGTTAGGGTTAGGGTTAGGGTTAGGGTTAGAGTCGGGAGGCATTTAGGGTTAGGGTTAGGGTTAGGGTTAGGGTTAGGGTTAGGGTTAGGGTTAGGGTTAGGGTTAGGGTTAGGGTTAGGGTTAGGGTTAGGGTTAGAGTCGGGAGGCAGGGTTAGGGTTAGGGTTAGGGTTAGGGTTAGGGTTAGGGTATTTAGGGTTAGGGTTAGGGTTAGGGTTAGGGTTAGGGTTAGGGTTAGGGTTAGGGTTAGGGTTAGGGTTAGGGTTAGGGTTAGGGTTAGGGTTAGGGTTAGGGTTAGGGTTAGGGTTAGAGTCGGGAGGCATTTAGGGTTAGGGTTAGGGTTAGAGTCGGGAGGCAGCGCGAATTTAGGGTTAGGGTTAGAGTCGGGCGCGCATTTAGGGCATTTAGGGTTAGGGTTAGAGCGAATTTAGGGTTAGGGTTAGGGTTAGGGTTAGAGTCGGGAGGCATTTAGGGTTAGGGTTAGGGTTAGGGTTAGGGTTAGAGTCGGGAGGCGCGAATTTAGGGTTAGGGTTAGGGTTAGGGTTAGGGTTAGGGTTAGGGTTAGGGTTAGAGTCGGGGGAGTCGGGAGTCGGGAGGCATTTAGGGTTAGGGTCGGGAGTCGGGAGGCAGAGTCGGGAGGCAGCGCATTTAGGGTTAGAGTCGGGAGGCATTTTAGGGTTAGGGTTAGAGTCGGGAGGCGAATTTAGGGTTAGAGTCGGGAGGCATTTAGGGTTAGGGTTAGAGTCGGGAGGCAGCGCGAATTTAGGGTTAGGGTTAGGGTTAGGGTTAGGGTTAGGGTTAGGGTTAGGGTTAGGGTTAGGGTTAGGGTTAGGGTTAGGGTTAGGGTTAGGGTTAGGGTTAGGGTTAGGGTTAGGGTTAGGGTTAGGGTTAGGGTTAGAGTCGGGAGTCGGGAGTCGGGAGGCAGGGAGGCGGGAGTCGGGAGGCGAATTTAGGGTTAGGGTTAGAGTCGGGGGTTAGGGTTAGGGTTAGGGTTAGAGTCGGGAGGGTTTAGGGTTAGGGTTAGGGTTAGGGTTAGAGTCGGGAGGCAGAAGTCGGGAGGCGAATTTAGGGTTAGGGTTAGGGTTAGAGTCGGGAGGCATTTAGGGTTAGAGCGAATTTAGGGTTAGAGTCGGGAGGCAGAATTTAGGGAGGCGCGAATTTAGGGTTAGAGTCGGGAGGCAGCGCGAATTTAGGGTTAGGGTTAGGGTTAGAGTCGGGAGGCGCATTTAGGGTTAGGGTTAGAGTCGGGAGGCGGGAATTTAGGGTTAGGGTTAGAGTCGGGAGGCGCGAATTTAGGGTTAGGGTTAGGGTTAGGGTGAATTTAGGGTTAGGGTTAGGGTTAGAGTCGGGAGGCAGGGTTAGAGTCGGGAGGCGCATTTAGGGTTAGGGTTAGAGCCGGGAATTTAGGGTTAGGGTTAGGGTTAGGGTTAGAGTCGGGAGGCGCGAATTTAGGGTTAGAGTCGGGAGGCGCGAATTTAGGGTTAGGGTTAGATAGAGTCGGGAGTCGGGAGGCATTTAGGGTTAGAGTCGGGAGGCGCATTTAGGGTTAGGGTTAGAGTCGGGAGGCAGCGCATTTAGGGTTAGGGTTAGAGTCGGGAGGCAGCGAATTTAGGGTTAGGGTTAGGGTTAGAGTCGGGAGGCGCGAATTTAGGGTTAGGGTTAGGGTTAGGGTTAGGGTTAGGGTTAGGGTTAGGGTTAGGGTTAGGGTTAGGGTTAGGGTTAGGGTTAGGGTTAGGGTTAGGGTTAGGGTTAGGGTTAGGGTTAGGGTTAGGGTTAGGGTTAGGGTTAGGGTTAGGGTTAGGGTTAGAGTCGGGAGGCAGAATTTAGGGTTAGGGTTAGGGTTAGGGTTAGGGTTAGGGTTAGGGTTAGAGTCGGGAGTCGGGAGGCAGAATCGGGAGGCAGGGAGTCGGGAGGCAGAATTTAGGGTTAGAGTCGGGGGAGTCGGGAGGCGGGAGGCGGGAGGCGGGAATTTAGGGTTAGGGTTAGGGTTAGGGTTAGGGTTAGAGTCGGGAGGCAGAATTTAGGGTTAGGGTTAGGGTTAGGGTTAGGGTTAGGGTTAGGGTTAGAGTCGGGAGGCATTTAGGGTTAGAGTCGGGAGGCGCGAATTTAGGGTTAGAGTCGGGAGGCGCGAATTTAGGGTTAGGGTTAGAGTCGGGAGGCATTTAGGGTTAGAGTCGGGAGGCATTTAGGGTTAGGGTTAGAGTCGGGAGGCATTTAGGGTTAGAGTCGGGAGGCGCAATTTAGGGTTAGGGTTAGGGTTAGGGTTAGGGTTAGGGTTAGGGTTAGAGTCGGGAGGCATTTAGGGTTAGGGTTAGAGTCGGGAGGCAGCGAATTTAGAGTCGGGAGGCAGCGCGCATTTAGGGTTAGGGTTAGAGTCGGGAGGGTTAGGGTTAGAGTCGGGAGTCGGGAGGCGGGAGGCAGCGCATTTAGGGTTAGGGTTAGAGTCGGGAGTCGGGAGTCGGGAGGCAGAGTCGGGAGGCAGCGCGAATTTAGGGTTAGGGTTAGGGTTAGAGTCGGGAGTCGGGAGGCGGGAGGCGAATTTAGGGTTAGGGTTAGGGTTAGGGTTAGGGTTAGGGTTAGGGTTAGGGTTAGGGTTAGGGTTAGGGTTAGGGTTAGGGTGTAGGGTTAGGGTTAGGGTTAGGGTTAGGGTTAGGGTTAGGGTTAGGGTTAGGGTTAGGGTTAGGGTTAGGGTTAGGGTTAGGGTTAGGGTTAGGGTTAGGGTTAGGGTTAGAGTCGGGAGGCGAATTTAGGGTTAGGGTTAGAGTCGGGAGGCATTTAGGGTTAGGGTTAGAGTCGGGAGGCAGCATTTAGGGTTAGAGTCGGGAGGCAGAGTCGGGGGAGTCGGGAGGCAGAGTCGGGAGGCAGCGCGCATTTAGGGTTAGGGTTAGAGTCGGGAGGGTTAGAGTCGGGAGGCGCATTTAGGGTTAGGGTTAGGGTTAGAGTCGGGAGGCAGAGTCGGGAGGCAGCGCGAATTTAGGGTTAGAGTCGGGAGGCAGCGCGAATTTAGGGTTAGGGTTAGGGTTAGGGTTAGGGTTAGGGTTAGGGTTAGGGTTTAGGGTTAGGGTTAGGGTTAGGGTTAGGGTTAGGGTTAGGGTTAGGGTTAGGGTTAGGGTTAGGGTTAGGGTTAGGGTTAGGGTTAGGGTTAGGGTTAGGGTTAGGGTTAGGGTTAGGGTTAGGGTTAGGGTTAGGGTTAGGGTTAGGGTTAGGGTTAGGGTTAGGGTTAGGGTTAGGGTTAGGGTTAGGGTTAGGGTTAGGGTTAGGGTTAGGGTTAGGGTTAGGGTTAGGGTTAGGGTTAGGGTTAGGGTTAGGGTTAGGGTTAGATTTAGGGTTAGGGTTAGGGTTAGAGTCGGGAGGCAGAGTCGGGAGGCAGTCGGGAGGCAGGGTTAGGGTTAGAGTCGGGAGGCGCATTTAGGGTTAGGGTTAGGGTTAGGGTTAGGGTTAGGGTTAGGGTTAGGGTTAGGGTTAGAGTCGGGAATTTAGGGTTAGGGTTAGGGTTAGAGTTAGGGTTAGAGTCGGGAGGGTTAGGGTTAGGGTTAGGGTTAGGGTTAGGGTTAGGGTTAGGGTTAGAGTTAGGGTTAGGGTTAGGGTTAGATAGAGTCGGGAGGCGAATTTAGGGTTAGGGTTAGAGTCGGGAGTCGGGAGGCAGCGCGAATTTAGGGTTAGAGTCGGGAGGCGCGAATTTAGGGTTAGGGTTAGGGTTAGGGTTAGGGTTAGAGTTAGGGTTAGGGTTAGGGTTAGGGTTAGGGTTAGGGTTAGAGCGCGAATTTAGGGTTAGGGTTAGAGCGCGAATTTAGGGTTAGGGTTAGGGTTAGGGTTAGGGTTAGGGTTAGGCGAATTTAGGGTTAGAGTCGGGAGGCGGGAATTTAGAGTCGGGAGGCGAATTTAGGGTTAGGGTTAGGGTTAGGGTTAGGGTTAGAGTCGGGAGGCAGCGCGAATTTAGGGTTAGGGTTAGGGTTAGGGTTAGGGTTAGGGTTAGGGTTAGGGTTAGAGTCGGGAGGCATTTAGGGTTAGGGTTAGGGTTAGGGTTAGAGTCGGGAGTCGGGAGGCATTTAGGGTTAGGGTTAGAGTCGGGAGGCGAATTTAGGGTTAGAGTCGGGAGGCGCGCGCATTTAGGGTTAGGGTTAGAGTCGGGAGTCGGGTTAGGGTTAGGGTTAGGGTTAGGGTTAGAGTCGGGAGGCGCGAATTTAGGGTTAGGGTTAGGGTTAGGGTTAGAGTCGGGAGGCAGCGAATTTAGAGTCGGGAGGCGAATTTAGGGTTAGGGTCGGGAGGCAGCGCGAATTTAGGGTTTAGGGTTAGGGTTAGAGTCGGGAGGCGCGAATTTAGGGTTAGGGTTAGGGTTAGGGTTAGAGTCGGGAGGCGGGAGTCGGGAGGCATTTAGGGTTAGGGTTAGGGTTAGGGTTAGAGTCGGGAGGCATTTAGGGTTAGGGTTAGAGTCGGGAGGCGCGAATTTAGGGTTAGGGTTAGGGTTAGGGTTAGGGTTAGGGTTAGGGTTAGGGTTAGGGTTAGGGTTAGGGTTAGGGTTAGGGTTAGGGTTAGGGTTAGGGTTAGGGTTAGGGTTAGGGTTAGGGTTAGGGTTAGAGTCGGGAGGCGGGAGTCGGGAGGCGCGAATTTAGGGTTAGGGTTAGGGTTAGGGTTAGGGTTAGGGTTAGGGTTAGGGTTAGAGTCGGGAGGCAGAGTCGGGGGGTTAGGGTTAGGGTTAGAGTCGGGAGTCGGGAGGCGCGAATTTAGGGTTAGAGTCGGGAGTCGGGAGGCATTTAGGGTTAGGGTTAGAGTCGGGAGGCGAATTTAGGGTTAGAGTCGGGAGGCGAATTTAGGGTTAGGGTTAGAGTCGGGAGGCGAATTTAGGGTTAGGGTTAGGGTTAGGGTTAGAGTCGGGAGGCGAATTTAGGGTTAGGGTTAGAGTCGGGAGGCGCGAATTTAGGGTTAGGGTTAGGGTTAGGGTTAGGGTTAGGGTTTAGGGTTAGGGTTAGGGTTAGGGTTAGGGTTAGAGTCGGGAGTCGGGAGGCAGAGTCGGGAGTCGGGAGGCAGGGTGCGCGAATTTAGGGTTGGGTTAGAGTCGGGAGTCGGGAGGCAGCGAATTTAGGGTTAGGGTTAGGGTTAGGGTTAGGGTTAGAGTCGGGAGGCGAATTTAGGGTTAGGGTTAGAGTCGGGAGGCAGAGTCGGGAGGCAGCGCGAATTTAGGGTTAGGGTTAGGGTTAGGGTTAGGGTTAGAGTCGGGAGGCGAATTTAGGGTTAGGGTTAGGGTTAGAGTTAGGGTTAGGGTTAGGGTTAGGGTTAGGGTTAGAGTCGGGAGGCATTTAGGGTTTAGGGTTAGAGTCGGGAGGCAGCGCGAATTTAGGGTTAGGGTTAGGGTTAGGGTTAGGGTTAGAGTCGGGAGTCGGGAGTCGGGAGTCTAGGGTTAGGGTTAGGGTTAGGGTTAGGGTTAGAGTCGGGAGGCATTTAGGGTTAGAGTCGGGAGGCAGCGCGAATTTAGGGTTAGAGTCGGGAGGCGCGAATTTAGGGTTAGAGTCGGGTTAGGGTTAGAGTCGGGAGGCATTTAGGGTTAGAGTCGGGAGGCAGCGAATTTAGGGTTAGAGTCGGGAGGCGCGAATTTAGGGTTAGGGTTAGAGTCGGGAGGCATTTAGGGTTAGAGCGCGAATTTAGGGTTAGAGTCGGGAGGCGCGCATTTAGGGTTGGGTTAGGGTTAGGGTTAGGGTTAGGGTTAGAGTCGGGAGGCATTTAGGGTTGGGAATTTAGGGTTAGAGTCGGGAGTCGGGAGGCGAATTTAGGGTTAGAGTCGGGAGGCATTTAGGGTTAGGGTTAGGGTTAGGGTTAGGGTTAGAGTCGGGAGGCATTTAGGGTTAGAGTCGGGAGGCAGCGCGAATTTAGGGTTAGGGTTAGAGTCGGGAGGCAGAATTTAGAGTCGGGAGGCAGAATTTAGGGTTAGAGTCGGGAGGCATTTAGGGTTAGAGTCGGGAGGCAGAGTCGGGAGGCATTTAGGGTTAGAGTCGGGGGGTTAGAGTCGGGAGGCATTTAGGGTTAGGGTTAGGGTTAGAGTCGGGGGTTAGGGTTAGGGTTAGAGTCGGGTTAGAGTCGGGAGGCAGCGAATTTAGGGTTAGGGTTAGGGTTAGGGTTAGGGTTAGGGTTAGAGTTAGGGTTAGGGTTAGGGTTAGGGTTAGAGTCGGGAGGGTTAGAGTCGGGAGGCGAATTTAGGGTTAGGGTTAGGGTTAGGGTTAGAGTCGGGAGGCGGATTTAGGGTTAGGGTTAGGGTTAGGGTTAGGGTTAGAGTCGGGAGGCAGAATTTAGGGTTAGGGTTAGGGTTAGGGTTAGGGTTAGGGTTAGAGTCGGGAGTCGGGTTAGGGTTAGGGTTAGGGTTAGGGTTAGAGTCGGGAGTCGGGAGGCGCGAATTTAGGGTTAGGGTTAGAGTCGGGAGGCATTTAGGGTTAGGGTTAGAGTCGGGAGGCGCGAATTTAGGGTTAGGGTTAGGGTTAGGGTTAGGGTTAGGGTTAGGGTTAGGGTTAGGGTTAGGGTTAGGGTTAGGGTTAGGGTTAGGGTTAGGGTTAGGGTTAGGGTTAGGGTTAGGGTTAGGGTTAGGGTTAGGGTTAGAGTCGGGAGTCGGGAGTCGGGAGGCAGCGCGAATTTTTAGGGTTAGGGTTAGAGTCGGGAGGCACGAATTTAGGGTTAGGGTCGGGTTAGGGTTAGGGTTAGAGCGAATTTAGGGTTAGGGTTAGAGTCGGGAGGCGCGAATTTAGGGTTAGAGTCGGGAGGCGAATTTAGGGTTAGGGTTAGAGTCGGGAGGCATTTAGGGTTAGGGTTAGGGTTAGGGTTAGAGTCGGGAGGCGCGAATTTAGGGTTAGGGTTAGAGTCGGGAGGCGAATTTAGGGTTAGGGTTAGAGAGTCGGGAGGCATTTAGGGTTAGGGTTAGAGTCGGGAGGCATTTAGGGTTAGGGTTAGAGCGCGAATTTAGGGTTAGGGTTAGAGCGCATTTAGGGTTAGGGTTAGGGTTAGGGTTAGAGTCGGGGGGCGAATTTAGGGTTAGGGTTAGAGTCGGGAGGCAGCGCGAATTTAGGGTTAGAGTCGGGAGGCGAATTTAGAGTCGGGAGGCATTTAGGGTTAGAGTCGGGAGGCATTTAGGGTTAGGGTTAGGGTTAGAGTCGGGAGGGTTAGGGTTAGAGTCGGGAGGCGCGAATTTAGGGTTAGGGTTAGGGTCGGGAGGCGCATTTAGGGTTAGAGTCGGGAGGCGAATTTAGGGTTAGGGTTAGGGTTAGGGTTAGGGTTAGAGTCGGGAGGCAGAATTTAGGGTTAGAGTCGGGAGGCATTTAGGGTTAGAGTCGGGAGGCGCGAATTTAGGGTTAGGGTTAGGGTTAGGGTTAGGGTTAGGGTTAGAGCGCGAATTTAGGGTTAGGGTTAGGGTTAGGGTTAGGGTTAGAGTCGGGAGGCGGGAGTCGGGAGGCAGAGTCGGGAGGCGAATTTAGGGTTAGGGTTAGGGTTAGGGGAGTCGGGAGGCATTTAGGGTTAGAGTCGGGAGGCAGAGTCGGGAGGCACGAATTTAGGGTTAGAGTCGGGGGTTAGAGTCGGGAGGCAGCGCACATTTAGGGTTAGGGTTAGGGTTAGGGTTAGAGTCGGGAGGCGCGCATTTAGGGTTAGGGTTAGGGTTAGAGTCGGGAGGCATTTAGGGTTAGGGTTAGGGTTAGGGTTAGGGTTAGGGTTAGGGTTAGGGTTTAGGGTTAGAGTCGGGTTAGGGTTAGAGTCGGGAGGCGGGGTTAGGGTTAGGGTTAGGGTTAGGGTTAGGGTTAGGGTTAGGGTTAGGGTTAGAGTCGGGAGTCGGGAGGCGAATTTAGGGTTAGGGTTAGGGTTAGATGTGCGAATTTAGGGTTAGGGTTAGGGTTAGAGTCGGGAGGCATTTAGGGTTAGGGTTAGGGTTAGGGTTAGGGTTAGGGTTAGGGTTAGGGTTAGAGTCGGGAGGCAGAGTCGGGAGTCGGGAGTCGGGAATTTAGGGTTAGGGTTAGGGTTAGGGTTAGGGTTAGGGTTAGGGTTAGGGTTAGGGTTAGAGTCGGGAGGCAGAGTCGGGAGTCGGGAGGCGCGAATTTAGGGTTAGGGTTAGGGTTAGGGTTAGGGTTAGAGTCGGGAGGCGAATTTAGGGTTAGAGTCGGGAGGCAGGATAGAGTCGGGAGGCATTTAGGGTTAGGGTTAGAGTCGGGAGGCAGCGCGAATTTAGGGTTAGGGTTAGGGTTAGGGTTAGGGTTAGGGTTAGGGTTAGGGTTAGGGTTAGGGTTAGGGTTAGGGTTAGGGTTAGGGTTAGGGTTAGAGTCGGGAGGCGCGAATTTTAGGGTTAGGGTTAGGGTTAGGGTTAGGGTTAGGGTTAGGGTTAGGGTTAGGGTTAGAGTTAGGGTTAGGGTTAGGGTTAGGGTTAGGGTTAGGGTTAGAGTCGGGAGGCAGTCGGGAGGCAGAATTTAGGGTTAGGGTTAGAGTCGGGAGGCATTTAGGGTTAGGGTTAGGGTTAGGGTTAGAGTCGGGAGTCGGGAGGCATTTAGGGTTAGGGTTAGAGTCGGGAGGCATTTTAGGGTTAGGGTTAGGGTTAGAGTCGGGGGTTAGAGTCGGGAGGCGGGAGGCGCGAATTTAGGGTTAGAGTCGGGAGGCAGCGCGAATTTAGGGTTAGGGTTAGGGTTAGGGTTAGAGTCGGGAGGCGAATTTAGGGTTAGGGTTAGAGTCGGGAGGCGCGAATTTAGGGTTAGAGTCGGGAGGCGCGAATTTAGGGTTAGGGTTAGGGTTAGAGTCGGGAGTCGGGAGGCATTTAGGGTTAGAGTCGGGAGGCAGAATTTAGGGTTAGAGTCGGGAGTCGGGAGGCAGAATTTAGGGTTAGAGTCGGGAGGCGAATTTAGGGTTAGAGTCGGGAGGCAGAATTTAGGGTTAGAGTCGGGAGGCATTTAGGGTTAGGGTTAGGGTTAGAGCGCGAATTTAGGGTTAGGGTTAGAGTCGGGAGGCGCGCATTTAGGGTTAGGGTTAGAGTCGGGAGGCGCATTTAGGGTTAGGGTTAGAGCGCGAATTTAGGGTTAGGGTTAGAGTCGGGAGGCGAATTTAGGGTTAGGGTTAGAGTCGGGAGGCGCGAATTTAGGGTTAGAGTCGGGAGGCATTTAGGGTTAGAGTCGGGAGGCATTTAGGGTTAGAGTCGGGAGGCGCGAATTTAGGGTTAGAGTCGGGAGGCATTTAGGGTTAGGGTTAGGGTTAGGGTTAGAGTCGGGAGGCGCGCATTTAGGGTTAGGGTTAGGGTTAGGGTTAGAGTCGGGAGGCATTTAGGGTTAGGGTTAGAGTCGGGAGGCATTTAGGGTCGGGAGGCAGCGCGAATTTAGGGTTAGGGTTAGAGTCGGGAGGCGCGAATTTAGAGTCGCATTTAGGGTTAGGGTTAGGGTTAGGGTTAGGGTTAGAGTTGGGGTTAGAGTCGGGAGGCGCGAATTTAGGGTTAGAGTCGGGAGGCAGCGCGAATTTAGGGTTAGGGTTAGAGTCGGGAGGCGAATTTAGGGTTAGGGTTAGGGTTAGGGTTAGAGTCGGGAGGCATTTAGGGTTAGGGTTAGAGTCGGGAGGCGCATTTAGGGTTAGAGTCGGGAGGCATTTAGGGTTAGGGTTAGGGTTAGGGTTAGGGTTAGGGTTAGGGTTAGGGTTAGGGTTAGGGTTAGAGTCGGGAGTCGGGAGTCGGGAGGCGAATTTAGGGTTAGGGTTAGGGTTAGGGTTAGGGTTAGGGTTAGGGTTAGGGTTAGGGTTAGGGTTAGGGTTAGGGTTAGGGTTAGGGTTAGAGTCGGGGGGTTAGGGTTAGGGTTAGGGTTAGGGTTAGGGTTAGAGTCGGGAGGCGCATTTAGGGTTAGGGTTAGGGTTAGAGTCGGGAGGCATTTAGGGTTAGGGTTAGAGTCGGGAGGCAGGGTTAGGGTTAGGGTTAGGGTTAGAGTCGGGAGGCATTTAGGGTTAGGGTTAGAGTCGGGAGGCGGGAGGCGAATTTAGGGTTAGGGTTAGAGTCGGGAGTCGGGAGTCGGGAGGCGAATTTAGGGTTAGAGTCGGGAGGCAGAGTCGGGAGGCAGCGCGAATTTAGGGTTAGGGTTAGAGTCGGGAGGGTTAGGGTTAGGGTTAGGGTTAGGGTTAGGGTTAGGGTTAGGGTTAGGGTTAGGGTTAGGGTTAGGGTTAGGGTTAGGGTTAGGGTTAGGGTTAGGGTTAGAGTCGGGAGGCAGAAGAGGCCATTTAGGGTTAGGGTTAGGGTTAGGGTTAGAGTCGGGAGTCGGGAGGCATTTAGGGTTAGAGTCGGGAGTCGGGAGGCGAATTTAGGGTTAGGGTTAGGGTTAGAGTTAGGGTTAGAGTCGGGAGGCAGAGTCGGGAGTCGGGAGGCAGGGTTAGAGTCGGGAGGCATTTAGGGTTAGGGTTAGGGTTAGGGTTAGGGTTAGGGTTAGGGTTAGGGTTAGAGTCGGGAATTTAGGGTTAGGGTTAGAGTCGGGAGGCATTTAGGGTTAGGGTTAGGGTTAGGGT
This sequence comes from Dasyurus viverrinus, assembly GCA_020854095.1. NCBI lineage: Eukaryota > Metazoa > Chordata > Mammalia > Dasyuromorphia > Dasyuridae > Dasyurus > Dasyurus viverrinus. The sequence goes on along the minus strand of CM037003.1, from coordinate 4,353,813 downwards.
TAGAGTCGGGAGGCAGAGTCGGGAGTCGGGAGGCGAATTTAGGGTTAGGGTTAGGGTTAGGGTTAGGGTTAGGGTTAGGGTTAGAGTCGGGGTCGGGAGTCGGGAGGCATTTAGGGTTAGAGTCGGGAGGCATTTAGGGTTAGAGTCGGGAGGCATTTAGGGTTAGAGTCGGGAGGCATTTAGGGTTAGAGTCGGGAGGCGCGAATTTAGGGTTAGGGTTAGAGTCGGGAGGCGCGCGCATTTTAGGGTTAGAGTCGGGAGTCGGGAGGCATTTAGGGTTAGAGTCGGGAGTCGGGAGGCGCGAATTTAGGGTTAGAGTCGGGAGGCAGCGAATTTAGGGTTAGAGTCGGGAGGCGAATTTAGGGTTAGGGTTAGGGTGCGCGAATTTAGGGTTAGGGTTAGAGTCGGGTTAGGGTTAGGGTTAGGGTTAGGGTTAGGGTTAGAGTCGGGAGTCGGGAGGCAGAGTCGGGAGGCAGCGCGAATTTAGGGTTAGAGTCGGGAGGCGCGCATTTAGGGTTAGAGTCGGGAGGCGCGCATTTAGGGTTAGAGTCGGGAGGCATTTAGGGTTAGGGTTAGGGTTAGGGTTAGAGTCGGGAGGCATTTAGGGTTAGAGTCGGGAGGCATTTAGGGTTAGAGTCGGGAGGGTTAGGGTTAGAGCCGGGAGGCGAATTTAGGGTTAGAGTCGGGAGGCATTTAGGGTTAGGGTTAGGGTTAGAGTCGGGAGGCGAATTTAGGGTTAGAGTCGGGAGGCAGCGCATTTAGGGTTAGGGTTAGAGTCGGGAGGCAGAATTTAGGGTTAGGGTTAGAGTCGGGAGGCGCGCATTTAGGGTTAGGGTTAGGGTTAGATAGAGTCGGGAGGCAGCGAATTTAGGGTTAGAGTCGGGAGGCAGCGCGCGAATTTAGGGTTAGGGTTAGGGTTAGGGTTAGGGTTAGGGTTAGAGTCGGGAGGCGAATTTAGGGTTAGGGTTAGGGTTAGGGTTAGAGTCGGGAGGCATTTAGGGTTAGAGTCGGGAGGCGCATTTAGGGTTAGAGTCGGGAGCGCGAATTTAGGGTTAGAGTCGGGAGGCATTTAGGGTTAGAGTCGGGAGGCGAATTTAGGGTTAGAGTCGGGAGGCGCGAATTTAGGGTTAGGGTTAGAGTCGGGAGGCGCGCATTAGGGTTAGGGTTAGAGTCGGGAGGCGCGAATTTAGGGTTAGGGTTAGGGTTAGGGTGCGAATTTAGGGTTAGAGTCGGGAGGCGCGAATTTAGGGTTAGGGTTAGAGTCGGGAGGCATTTAGGGTTAGAGTCGGGAGTCGGGAGGCATTTAGGGTTAGGGTTAGAGTCGGGAGGCAGCGAATTTAGGGTTAGGGTTAGGGTTAGGGTTAGGGTTAGAGTCGGGAGGCATTTAGGGTTAGGGTTAGAGTCGGGAGGCGCGAATTTAGGGTTAGAGTCGGGAGGCAGAATTTAGGGTTAGGGTTAGGGTTAGAGTCGGGAGGCGCGAATTTAGGGTTAGAGTCGGGAGGCATTTAGGGTTAGAGTCGGGAGGCGAATTTAGGGTTAGGGTTAGAGTCGGGAGGCGCGAATTTAGGGCGCGAATTTAGGGTTAGAGTCGGGAGGCGAATTTAGGGTTAGAGTCGGGAGGCGCGCATTTAGGGTTAGGGTTAGGGTCGGGAGGCGCGAATTTAGGGTTAGGGTTAGAGTCGGGAGGCGAATTTTAGGGTTAGGGTTAGGGTTAGAGTCGGGAGGCGAATTTAGGGTTAGGGTTAGGGTTAGAGTCGGGAGGCATTTAGGGTTAGAGTCGGGAGGCATTTAGGGTTAGAGTCGGGAGGCAGAATTTAGGGTTAGAGCCGGGAGGCACGAATTTAGGGTTAGAGTCGGGAGGCAGCGCGAATTTAGGGTTAGGGTTAGAGTCGGGAGGCGCGAATTTAGGGTTAGAGCGCGAATTTAGGGTTAGGGTTAGAGTCGGGAGGCGAATTTAGGGTTAGAGTCGGGAGGCACGAATTTAGGGTCGGGAGGCAGAGTCGGGAGGCATTTAGGGTTAGGGTCGGGAGGCAGAATTTAGGGTTAGGGTTAGAGTCGGGAGGCGCGAATTTAGGGTTAGAGTCGGGAGGCGCGAATTTAGGGTCGGGAGGCGCATTTAGGGTTAGAGTCGGGAGGCATTTAGGGTTAGAGTCGGGAGGCAGCGCGAATTTAGGGTTAGGGTTAGAGTCGGGAGGCGCATTTAGGGTTAGAGTCGGAGTCGGGAGGCGCATTTAGGGTTAGGGTTAGGGTTAGGGTTAGAGTCGGGAGTCGGGAGGCGCGAATTTAGGGTTAGAGTCGGGAGGCATTTAGGGTTAGGGTTAGGGTTAGGGTTAGAGTCGGGTTAGGGTTAGGGTTAGGGTTAGGGTTAGGGTTAGGGTTAGAGTCGGGAGGCGCGAATTTAGGGTTAGGGTTAGGGTTAGGGTTAGGGTTAGGGTTAGGGTTAGGGTTAGAGTCGGGAGGCAGCGAATTTAGGGTTAGGGTTAGAGTCGGGAGGCATTTAGGGTTAGGGTTAGGGTTAGAGTCGGGAGGCAGCGCGCATTTAGGGTTAGAGTCGGGAGGCGAATTTAGGGTTAGGGTTAGGGTTAGGGTTAGGGTTAGGGTTAGGGTTAGGGTTAGGGTTAGGGTTAGGGTTAGAGTCGGGTTAGGGTTAGGGTTAGGGTTAGGGTTAGGGTTAGAGTCGGGAGTCGGGAGGCGAATTTAGGGTTAGGGTTAGGGTTAGGGTTAGGGTTAGAGTCGGGGGTTAGGGTTAGAGTCGGGAGGCAGAATTTAGGGTTAGGGTTAGGGTTAGAGTCGGGAGGCATTTAGGGTTAGAGTTAGGGTTAGGGTTAGGTTAGGGTTTAGAGTCGGGAGGCAGAATTTAGGGTTAGGGTTAGGTTAGAGTCGGGCGAATTTAGGGTTAGGGTTAGGGTTAGGGTTAGGGTTAGAGTCGGGAGGCGCGAATTTAGGGTTAGGGTTAGGGTTAGGGTTAGAGTCGGGAGGCAGAATTTAGGGTTAGAGTCGGGAGGCGCGAATTTAGGGTTAGGGTTAGAGTCGGGAGGCGAATTTAGGGTTAGAGTCGGGAGGCGCGAATTTAGGGTTAGGGTTAGAGTCGGGAGTCGGGAGGCGGGAATTTAGGGTTAGGGTTAGGGTTAGGGTTAGGGTTAGAGTCGGGAGGCAGCGAATTTAGGGTTAGAGTCGGGGGTTAGGGTTAGGGTTAGAGTTAGGGTTAGGGTTAGGGTTAGGGTTAGGGTTAGGGTTAGGGTTAGGGTTAGAGTCGGGAGGCGCGCGCATTTAGGGTTAGGGTTAGAGCCGGGAATTTAGGGTTAGAGTCGGGAGGGTTAGAGTCGGGAGGCGAATTTAGGGTTAGAGTCGGGAGGCGCGAATTTAGGGTTAGGGTTAGGGTTAGGGTTAGAGTCGGGAGTCGGGAGGCGCGAATTTAGGGTTAGGGTTAGGGTTAGAGTCGGGAGGCGAATTTAGGGTTAGGGTTAGGGTTAGAGTCGGGTTAGGGTTAGAGTCGGGAGGCGAATTTAGGGTTAGGGTTAGAGTCGGGGAGTCGGGAGGCGCGAATTTAGGGTTAGAGTCGGGAGGCGCATTTAGGGTTAGGGTTAGAGTCGGGAGGCAGCGCATTTAGGGTTAGGGAATTTAGGGTTAGAGTCGGGAGGCGAATTTAGGGTTAGGGTTAGAGTCGGGAGGCGCGCGCGCATTTAGAGTCGGGAGGCATTTAGGGTTAGGGTTAGAGTCGGGAGGCGCGAATTTAGGGTTAGGGTTAGAGTCGGGAGTCGGGAGTCGGGAGTCGGGAGGCGCGCATTTAGGGTTAGGGTTAGGGTTAGGGTTAGGGTTAGAGTCGGGAGGCATTTTAGGGTTAGGGTTAGAGTCGGGAGGCGCGCGCATTTAGGGTTAGGGTTAGAGTCGGGAGGCAGGGTTAGGGTTAGGGTTAGAGTCGGGAGGCGAATTTAGGGTTAGGGTTAGAGTCGGGAGGCGCGAATTTAGGGTTAGGGTTAGAGTCGGGAGGCAGCGCGAATTTAGGGTTAGGGTTAGGGTTAGGGTTAGGGTTAGGGTAGGAGTTGTAGGGTACGGTTAGGGTTAGGGTTAGGGTTAGGGTTAGAGTCGGGGGTTAGAGTCGGGAGGCATTTAGGGTTAGGGTTAGGGTTAGGGTTAGGGTTAGGGTTAGAGTCGGGAGGCAGAGTCGGGAGGCGCGAATTTAGGGTTAGAGTCGGGAGGCAGAATTTAGGGTTAGAGTCGGGAGGCGAATTTAGGGTTAGGGTTAGGGTTAGGGTTAGGGTTAGGGTTAGGGTTAGGGTTAGGGTTAGAGTCGGGAGGCAGCGCGAATTTAGGGTTAGGGTTAGAGTCGGGAGGCATTTAGGGTTAGGGTTAGGGTTAGGGTTAGAGTCGGGAGTCGGGAGGCGAATTTAGGGTTAGGGTTAGAGTCGGAGGCATTTAGGGTTAGGGTTAGAGTCGGGAGTCGGAGTCGGGAGGCATTTAGGGTTAGAGTCGGGAGGCGAATTTAGGGTTAGGGTTAGGGTTAGGGTTAGGGTTAGGGTTAGGGTTAGGGTTAGGGTTAGGGTTAGGGTTAGAGTCGGGAGGCGCGAATTTAGGGTTAGGGTTAGGGTTAGGGTTAGAGTCGGGAGGCATTTAGGGTTAGGGTTAGAGTCGGGAGGCATTTAGGGTTAGGGTTAGGGTTAGATTGATAGAGTCGGGAGGCATTTAGGGTTAGGGTTAGGGTTAGGGTTAGGGTTAGGGTTAGGGTTAGAGTCGGGAGGCATTTAGGGTTAGGGTTAGGGTTAGGGTTAGGGTTAGGGTTAGGGTTAGGGTTAGGGTTAGGGTTAGGGTTAGGGTTAGGGTTAGGGTTAGGGTTAGGGTTAGGGTTAGGGTTAGGGTTAGGGTTAGGGTTAGGGTTAGAGTCGGGAGGCGCGAATTTAGGGTTAGGGTTAGGGTTAGAGTCGGGAGGCGAATTTAGGGTTAGGGTTAGGGTTAGAGTCGGGAGGCATTTAGGGTTAGAGTCGGGAGGCAGAGTCGGGAGTCGGGAGGCATTTAGGGTTAGAGTCGGGAGGCGGGAGTCGGGAGGCAGGGAGGGTTAGGGTTAGGGTTAGGGTTAGGGTTAGGGTTAGGGTTAGGGTTAGGGTTAGGGTTAGGGTTAGGGTTAGGGTTAGGGTTAGGGTTAGGGTTAGGGTTAGGGTTAGGGTTAGGGTTAGAGTCGGGAGGCAGTCGGGAGTCGGGAGGCGGGATTTAGGGTTAGGGTTAGGGTTAGGGTTAGGGTTAGGGTTAGGGTTAGGGTTAGGGTTAGGGTTAGGGTTAGGGTTAGGGTTAGGGTTAGGGTTAGGGTTAGGGTTAGGGTTAGGGTTAGGGTTAGGGTTAGGGTTAGGGTTAGGGTTAGGGTTAGGGTTAGGGTTAGGTTAGGGTTAGGGTTAGGGTTAGGGTTAGGGTTAGGGTTAGGGTTAGGGTTAGGGTTAGGGTTAGGGTTAGAGTCGGGAGGCGCATTTAGGGTTAGTAGGGTTAGGGTTAGGGTTAGGGTTAGGGTTAGGGTTAGGGTTAGGGTTAGGGTTAGGGTTAGGGTTAGGGTTAGGGTTAGGTTAGAGTCGGGAGGCAGCGCGAATTTAGGGTTAGGGTCGGGAGGCAGGGAGGCAGGGAATTTAGGGTTAGGGTTAGGGTTAGGGTTAGGGTTAGGGTTAGAGTCGGGAGGCATTTAGGGTTAGGGTTAGAGTCGGGAGGCGCGAATTTAGGGTTAGGGTTAGGGTTAGAGTCGGGAGGCGCGAATTTAGGGTTAGGGTTAGGGTTAGAGTCGGGAGGCGAATTTAGGGTTAGGGTTAGGGTTAGGGTTAGAGTCGGGTTAGGGTTAGGGTTAGAGTCGGGGGTTAGGGTTAGAGTCGGGAGGCATTTAGGGTTTAGGGTTAGGGAGGCGCGAATTTAGGGGTTAGGGTTAGGGTTAGGGTTAGAGTCGGGAGGCGCGCGAATTTAGGGTTAGAGTCGGGAGGCATTTAGGGTTAGGGTTAGGGTTAGGGTTAGGGTTAGGGTTAGAGTCGGGAGGCATTTAGGGTTAGAGTCGGGAGGCGCGAATTTAGGGTTAGGGTTAGAGTCGGGAGGCATTTAGGGTTAGGGTTAGAGTCGGGAGTCGGGAGTCGGGAGGCGCGAATTTAGGGTTAGGGTTAGAGTCGGAGTCGGGGGTTAGAGTCGGGAGGGTTAGGGTTAGAGTCGGGTTAGAGTCGGGAGGCATTTAGGGTTAGAGTCGGGAGGCATTTAGGGTTAGAGTCGGGAGGCAGCGTGCATTTAGGGTTAGGGTTAGGGTTAGGGTTAGGGTTAGGGTTAGAGTCGGGAGGCGCGAATTTAGGGTTAGGGTTAGAGTCGGGAGGCGCGAATTTAGGGTTAGAGTCGGGAGGCATTTAGGGTTAGAGTCGGGAGGCATTTAGGGTTAGAGTCGGGAGGCGAATTTAGGGTTAGAGTCGGGAGGCGCATTTAGGGTTAGGGTTAGGGTTAGAGTCGGGAGGCATTTAGGGTTAGGGTTAGGGTTAGGGTTAGGGTTAGGGTTAGAGTCGGGAGGCGAATTTAGGGTTAGGGTTAGGGTTAGGGTTAGAGTCGGGAGGCGCGAATTTAGGGTTAGGGTTAGGGTTAGAGTCGGGAGGCATTTAGGGTTAGGGTTAGGGTTAGGGTTAGAGTCGGGAGGCGCGAATTTAGGGTTAGGGTTAGAGTCGGGAGGCGAATTTAGGGTTAGGGTTAGAGTCGGGAGGCAGAATTTAGAGTCGGGAGGCGAATTTAGGGTTAGGGTTAGAGACGGGAATTTAGGGTTAGGGTTAGGGTTAGGGTTAGAGTCGGGAGGCAGCGAATTTAGGGTTAGGGTTAGGGTTAGGGTTA
>CM037003.1:4339488-4341988 GCA_020854095.1 Dasyurus viverrinus | reverse complement strand
GGTTAGGGTTAGGGTTAGGGTTAGGGTTAGGTTAGGGTTAGGGTTAGGGTTAGGGTTAGGGTTAGGGTTAGGGTTAGGGTTAGGGTTAGGTTAGGGTTAGGGTTAGGGTTAGGGTTAGGGTTAGGGTTAGGGTTAGGGTTAGGGTTAGGGTTAGGGTTAGGGTTAGGGTTAGGGTTAGGGTTAGGGTTAGGGTTAGGGTTAGGTTAGGGTTAGGGTTAGGGTTAGGGTTAGGGTTAGGGTTAGGGTTAGGGTTAGGGTTAGGGTTAGGGTTAGGGTTAGGGTTAGGGTTAGGGTTAGGGTTAGGGTTAGGGTTAGGGTTAGGGTTAGGGTTAGGGTTAGGGTTAGGGTTAGGGTTAGGGTTAGGGTTAGGGTTAGGGTTAGGGTTAGGGTTAGGTTAGGGTTAGGGTTAGGGTTAGGGTTAGGGTTAGGGTTAGGTTAGGGTTAGGGTTAGGGTTAGGGTTAGGGTTAGGGTAGGTTAGGGTTAGGGTTAGGCGATTAGGTTAGGGTTAGGGTTAGGGTTAGGGTTAGGGTTAGGGTTAGGGTTAGGGTTAGGGTTAGGGTTAGGGTTAGGGTTAGGGTTGGTGGGTTAGGGTTAGGGTTAGGGTTAGGGTTAGGGTTAGGGTTAGGGTTAGGGTTAGGGTTAGGGTTAGCGGTTAGGGTTAGGGTTAGGGTTAGGGTTAGGGTTAGGGTTAGGGTTAGGGTTAGGTTAGGGTTAGGGTTAGGGTTAGGGTTAGGGTTAGGGTTAGGGTTAGGGTTAGGGTTAGGGTTAGGTTAGGGTTAGGGTTAGGGTTAGGGTTAGGGTTAGGGTTAGGGTTAGGGTTAGGGTTAGGGTTAGGGTTAGGGTTAGGGTTAGGGTTAGGGTTAGGGTTAGGGTTAGGGTTAGGGTTAGGGTTAGGGTTAGGGTTAGGTTAGGTTAGGGTTAGGGTTAGGGTTAGGGTTAGGGTTAGGGTTAGGGTTAGGGTTAGGGTTAGGGTTAGGGTTAGGGTTAGGGTTGGTTAGGGTTAGGGTTAGGGTTAGGGTTAGGGTTAGGGTTAGGGTTAGGGTTAGGGTTAGGGTTAGGGTTTAGGGTTAGGGTTAGGGTTAGGGTTAGGGTTAGGGTTAGGGTTAGGGTTAGGGTTAGGGTTAGGGTTAGGGTTAGGGTTAGGGTTAGGGTTAGGGTTAGGGTTAGGTTAGGGTTAGGTTGGGTTAGGGTTAGGGTTAGGGTTAGGGTTAGGGTTAGGGTTAGGGTTAGGGTTAGGGTTAGGGTTAGGGTTAGGGTTAGGGTTAGGGTTAGGGTTAGGGTTAGGGTTAGGGTTAGGGTTAGGGTTAGGGTTAGGGTTAGGGTTAGGGTTAGGGTTAGGGTTAGGGTTAGGGTTAGGGTTAGGGTTAGGGTTAGGGTTAGGGTTAGGGTTAGGGTTAGGGTTAGGGTTAGGGTTAGGGTTAGGGTTAGGGTTAGGGTTAGGGTTAGGGTTAGGGTTAGGGTTAGGGTTAGGGTTAGGGTTAGGGTTAGGGTTAGGGTTAGGGTTAGGGTTAGGGTTAGGGTTAGGGTTAGGTTAGGGTTAGGGTTAGGGTTAGGGTTAGGGTTAGGGTTAGGGTTAGGTGGTTAGGGTTAGGGTGGTTAGGGTTAGGGTTAGGGTTAGGGTTAGGGTTAGGTTAGGGTTAGGGTAGGGTTAGGGTTAGGGTTAGGGTTAGGGTTAGGGTTAGGGTTAGGGTTAGGGTTAGGGTTAGGTTAGGGTTAGGGTTAGGGTTAGGGTTAGGGTTAGGGTTAGGGTTAGGGTTAGGGTTAGGGTTAGGGTTAGGGTTAGGGTTAGGGTTAGGGTTAGGGTTAGGGTTAGGGTTAGGGTTAGGGTTAGGGTTAGGGTTAGGGTTAGGGTTAGGGTTAGGGTTAGGGTTAGGGTTAGGGTTAGGGTTAGGGTTAGGGTTAGGGTTAGGGTTAGGGTTAGGGTTAGGGTTAGGGTTAGGGTTAGGGTTAGGTTAGGGTGTTTAGGGTTAGGGGTTAGGGTTAGGGTTAGGGTTAGGGTTAGGGTTAGGGTTAGGGTTAGGGTTAGGGTTAGGGTTAGGGTTAGGGTTAGGGTGCGAATTTAGGGTTAGGGTTAGGGTTAGGGTTAGGGTTAGGGTTAGGGTTAGGTTAGGGTTAGGGTTAGGGTTAGGGTTAGGGTTAGGGTTAGGGTTAGGGTTAGGGTTAGGGTTAGGGTTAGGGTTAGGGTTAGGGTTAGGGTTAGGGTTAGGGTTAGGGTTAGGGTTAGGGTTAGGGTTAGGGTTAGGGTTAGGGTTAGGGTTAGGGTTAGGGTTAGGGTTAGGGTTAGGGGTTAGGGTTAGGGTTAGGGTTAGGGTTAGGGTTAGGGTTAGGGTTAGGGTTAGGGGTTAGGGTTAGGGTTAGGGTTAGGGTTAGGGTTAGGGTTAGGGTTAGGGTTAGGGTTAGGGTTAGGGTTAGGGTTAGGGTTAGGGTTAGGGTTAGGGTTTAGGGTTAGGGTTAGGGTTAGGGTTAGGGTTAGGGTTAGGGTTAGGGTTAGGGTTAGGG
>CM037003.1:4305000-4325000 GCA_020854095.1 Dasyurus viverrinus | reverse complement strand
AACCCTAACCCTAACTCTAACCCTAACCCTAAATTCGCGCGCGCCCTAAATTCGCCTCCCGACTCTAACCCTAACCCTAAATGCCTCCCGACTCCCGACTCTAACCCTAAATGCGCTGCCTCCCGACTCTAACCCTAACCCTAAATGCGCGCGCTGCCTCCCGACTCTAACCCTAAATGCGCGCCTCCCGACTCTAACCCTAACCCTAAATTCGCGCCTCCCGACTCTAACCCTAAATTCGCGCCTCCCGACTCTAACCCTAACCCTAAATTCGCGCCTCCCGACTCTAACCCTAACCCTAACCCTAAATTCGCGCCTCCCGACTCTAACCCTAACCCTAAATTCGCGCCTCCCGACTCTAACCCTAACCCTAAATGCCTCCCGACTCTAACCCTAACCCTAACCCTAACCCTAAATTCGCGCCTCCCGACTCTAACCCTAACCCTAACCCTAACCCTAACCCTAACCCTAACCCTAACCCTAACCCTAAATGCCTCCCGACTCTAACCCTAACCCTAACCCTAACCCTAACCCTAACCCTAACCCTAACCCTAACCCTAACCCTAACCCTAAATTCGCCTCCCGACTCTAACCCTAACCCTAACCCTAACCCTAACCCTAACCCTAACCCTAACCCTAAATGCCTCCCGACTCTAACCCTAACCCTAAATTTCGCGCTGCCTCCCGACTCTAACCCTAACCCTAACCCTAACCCTAACCCTAAATTCGCGCCTCCCGACTCTAACCCTAAATTCGCTGCCTCCCGACTCTAACCCTAACCCTAACCCTAACCCTAACCCTCCCGACTCTAACCCTAACCCTAACCCTAAAATTCGCGCCTCCCGACTCTAACCCTAACCCTAACCCTAACCCTAACCCTAACCCTAAATGCCTCCCGACTCTAACCCTAACCCTAACCCTAACCCTAAATGCCTCCCGACTCTAACCCTAACCCTCCCGACTCTAACCCTAAATGCCTCCCGACTCTAACCCTAAATTCGCCTCCCGACTCTAACCCTAACCCTAACCCTAACCCTAACCCTAAATGTGCCTCCCGACTCTAACCCTAAATGCCTCCCGACTCCCCCGACTCTAACCCTAACCCTAACCCTAACCCTAAATGCCTCCCGACTCTAACCCTAACCCTAACCCTAAATTCGCTGCCTCCCGACTCTAACCCTAACCCTAACCCTAACCCTAAATTCGCGCACCCTAACCCTAACCCTAAATGCGCGCTGCCTCCCGACTCTAACCCTAACCCTAAATTCGCGCCCTAAATTCGCGCTGCCTCCCGACTCTAACCCTAAATTCGCCTCCCGACTCTAACCCTAACCCTAAATGCGCGCCTCCCGACTCTAACCCTAAATTCTGCCTCCCGACTCTAACCCTAAATTCGCTGCCTCCCGACTCTAACCCTAAATGCCTCCCGACTCTAACCCTGCCTCCCTAACCCTAACCCTAAATGCCTCCCGACTCTAACCCTAAATGCGCGCCTCCCGACTCTAACCCTAAATGCGCGCTGCCTCCCGACTCTAACCCTAACCCTAAATTCGCTGCCTCCCGACTCTAACCCTAACCCGACTCTAACCCTAACCCTAAATGCCTCCCGACTCTAACCCTAACCCTAATTCGCGCCCTAACCCTAAATGCCTCCCGACTCCCGACTCTAACCCTAACCCTAAATTCGCGCCTCCCGACTCTAACCCTAAATGCCCGACTCTAACCCTAACCCTAACCCTAAATGCCTCCCGACTCTAACCCTAACCCTAAAATGCGCCTCCCGACTCTAACCCTAACCCGACTCTAACCCTAAATTCGCGCTGCCTCCCGACTCTAACCCTAAATTCGCGCCTCCCGACTCTAACCCTAAATTCGCGCCTCCCGACTCCCGACTCTAACCCTAACCCTAACCCTAAATGCCTCCCGACTCTAACCCTAACCCTAAATGCGCCTCCCGACTCTAACCCTAACCCTAACCCTAAATGCCTCCCGACTCTAACCCTAAATGCGCGCCTCCCGACTCTAACCCTAACCCTAAATGCGCCTCCCGACTCTAACCCTAACCCTAAATTCGCCTCCCGACTCTAACCCTAACCCTAACCCTAACCCTAAATTCGCGCTGCCTCCCGACTCTAACCCTAACCCTAACCCTAAATGCCTCCCGACTCCCGCCTCCCGACTCCCGACTCTGCCTCCCGACTCTGCCTCCCGACTCTAACCCTAACCCTAACCCTAACCCTAACCCTAACCCTAACCCTAACCCTAACCCTAACCCTAACCCTAACCCTAACCCTAACCCTAACCCTAACCCTAACCCTAACCCTAACCCTAACCCTAACCCTAACCCTAACCCTAACCCTAACCCTAACCCTAACCCTAACCCTAACCCTAACCCTAACCCTAACCCTAACCCTAACCCTAACCCTAACCCTAAATTCGCGCCTCCCGACTCCCGACTCTAACCCTAACCCTAACCCTAAATTCGCGCCTCCCGACTCTAACCCTAACCCTACACCCTAACCCTAACCCTAACCCTAAATTCGCTCTAACCCTAACCCTAACCCTAACCCTAACCCTAACCCTAACCCTAACCCTAACCCTAACCCTAACCCTAACCCTAACCCTAACCCGACTCTAACCCTAACCCTAACCCTAACCCTAAATTCGCTGCCTCCCGACTCTAACCCTAACCCTAACCCTAACCCTAACCCTAACCCTAACCCTAACCCTAACCCTAACCCTAACCCTAACCCTAACCCTAACCCTAACCCTAACCCTAACCCTAAATGCCTCCCGACTCTAACCCTAACCCTAACCCTAACCCTAACCCTAACCCTAACCCTAACCCTAACCCTAACCCTAACCCTAACCCTGCCTCCCGACTCTAACCCTAACCCTAAATTCGCGCCTCCCGACTCTAACCCTAACCCTAACCCTAACCCTAACCCTAAATTCGCGCTGCCTCCCGACTCTATCTAACCCTAAATTCGCCTCCCGACTCTAACCCTAACCCTAACCCTAACCCTAAATGCCTCCCGACTCTAACCCTAACCCTAACCCTAAATTCGCCTCCCGACTCTAACCCTAACCCTAACCCTAACCCTAACCCTAAATTCGCCTCCCGACTCTAACCCTAACCCTAAATGCCTCCCGACTCTAACCCTAACCCTAACTCTAACCCTAACCCTAACCCTCCCGACTCCCGCCTCCCGCCTCCCGACTCTAACCCTAACCCTAAATGCGCCTCCCGACTCTAACCCTAACCCTAAATGCCTCCCGACTCTAACCCTAAATGCCTCCCGACTCTAACCCTAACCCTAACCCCGACTCTAACCCTAACCCTAACCCTAAATGCCTCCCGACTCTAACCCTAACCCTAACCCTAACCCTAACCCTAACCCTAAATGCCTCCCGACTCTAACCCTAACCCTAACCCTAACCCTAACCCTAACCCTAACCCTAAATTCGCCTCCCGACTCTAACCCTAACCCTAACCCTAACCCTAACCCTAACCCTAACCCTAAATTCGCGCCTCCCGACTCTAACCCTAACCCTAACCCTAACCCTAACCCTAACCCTAACCCTAAATTCGCGCTGCCTCCCGACTCTAACCCTAACCCTAACCCTAACCCTAACCCTAACCCTAACCCTAACCCTAAAATGCCTCCCGACTCCCGACTCTAACCCTAAATTCGCGCCTCCCGACTCTAACCCTAACCCTAACCCTAACCCTAACCCTAAATGCCTCCCGACTCTAACCCTAAATGCCTCCCGACTCCCGACTCTAACCCTAACCCTAACCCTAACCCTAACCCTAACCCTAACCCTAACCCTAAATTCGCTGCCTCCCGACTCTAACCCTAACCCTAACCCTAACCCTAACCCTAACCCTAACCCTAAATGCCTCCCGACTCCCGACTCTAACCCTAACCCTAACCCTAACCCTAAATGCCTCCCGACTCTAACCCTAACCCTAACCCTAACCCTAAATGCGCCTCCCGACTCCCGACTCTAACCCTAACCCTAACCCTAACCCTAACCCTAACCCTAACCCTAACCCTAAATGCCTCCCGACTCTGCCTCCCGACTCCCGCCTCCCTGCCTCCCGCCTCCCGACTCTAACCCTAACCCTAACCCTAACCCTAACCCTAAATTCGCGCTGCCTCCCGACTCTAACCCTAACCCTAACCCTAACCCTAACCCTAACCCTAACCCTAACCCTAACCCTAACCCTAAATGCCTCCCGACTCCCGCCTCCCGACTCTAACCCTAACCCTAAATGCCTCCCGACTCCCGACTCTAACCCTAACCCTAAATCCCCCGACTCTAAATTCCCGACTCTAACCCTAACCCTAACCCTAAATTCGCGCTGCCTCCCGACTCTGCCTCCCGACTCTAACCCTAACCCTAACCCTAACCCTAACCCTAACCCTAAATTCGCGCTGCCTCCCGACTCGCCTCCCGACTCTAACCCTAAATTCCCGCCTCCCGACTCCCGACTCTAACCCTAAATGCCTCCCGACTCTAACCCTAAATGCCTCCCGACTCTAACCCTAACCCTAACCCTAACCCTAACCCTAACCCTAACTCTAACCCTAACCCTAAATGCGCTGCCTCCCCGACTCTAACCCTAAACCCTAACCCTAACCCTAAATTCGCCTCCCGACTCTAACCCTAACCCTAAATGCACATCTAACCCTAACCCTAACCCTAACCCTAAATTCGCCTCCCGACTCTGCCTCCCGACTCTAACCCTAACCCTAAATTCGCCTCCCGACTCTAACCCTAAATTCGCGCACTCTAACCCTAAATTCCCTAACCCTAAATTCGCCTCCCGACTCTAACCCTAACCCTAACCCTCCCGACTCTAACCCTAAATGCGCTGCCTCCCGACTCTAACCCTAACCCTAAATTCGCGCTCTAACCCTAAATGCGCTGCCTCCCGACTCTAACCCTAACCCTAACCCTAACTCTAACCCTAAATTCCCGACTCTATCTAACCCTAACCCTAACCCTAAATGCCTCCCGACTCTAACCCTAACCCTAACCCTAACCCTAAATTCGCGCCTCCCGACTCTAACCCTAACCCGACTCTAACCCTAAATTCGCGCCTCCCGACTCTAACCCTAACCCTCCCGACTCTAACCCTAACCCTAACCCTAAATGCCTCCCGACTCTAACCCTAACCCTAAATTCGCGCCTCCCGACTCTAACCCTAACCCTAACCCTAAATTCGCGCCTCCCGACTCTAAATTCCCGCCTCCCGACTCTAACCCTAACCCTAAATTCGCGCTGCCTCCCGACTCTAACCCTAAATGCCTCCCGACTCTAACCCTAAATTCGCCTCCCGACTCTAACCCTAAATGCCTCCCGCCTCCCGACTCTAACCCTAACCCTAAATGCGCTCTAACCCTAACCCTAACCCTAAATTCGCTGCCTCCCGACTCTAACCCGACTCTAACCCTAACCCTAAATTCGCACCCTAACCCTAACCCTGCCTCCCGACTCTGCCTCCCGACTCCCGACTCCCGACTCTAACCCTAACCCTAACCCTAACCCTAACCCTAACCCTAACCCTAACCCTAACCCTAACCCTAACCCTAACCCTAACCCTAAATGCGCCTCCCGACTCTAACCCTAACCCTAACCCTAAATTCGCGCTGCCTCCCGACTCTAACCCTAACCCTAACCCTAACCCTAACCCTAACCCTAACCCTAACCCTAACCCTAACCCTAAATTCGCGCTGCCTCCCGACTCTAACCCTAACCCTAACCCTAACCCTAACCCTAACCCTAACCCTAACCCTAACCCTAACCCTAACCCTAAATTCGCGCCTCCCGACTCTAACCCTAACCCTAACCCTAAATTCGCCTCCCGACTCTAACCCTAAATTCCCGACTCCCCCCGACTCTAACCCTAACCCTAACCCTAACCCTAACCCTAACCCTAAATTCGCCTCCCGCCTCCCGACTCCCGACTCCCGACTCTAACCCTAACCCTAACCCTAACCCTAACCCTAACCCTAAATGCGCGCCCTAAATGCGCGCGCCTCCCGACCCTAAATGCCTCCCGACTCTAACCCTAACCCTAACCCTAACCCTAAATTCGCGCCTCCCGACTCTATCTAACCCTAACCCTAACCCTAAATGCCTCCCGACTCTAACCCTAAATGCCTCCCGACTCTAAATGCCTCCCGACTCTGCCTCCCGACTCCCGACTCTAACCCTAACCCTAAATGTGCCTCCCGACTCTAACCCTAAATTCGCCTCCCGACTCTAACCCTAACCCTAACCCTAAATGCGCCTCCCGACTCTAACCCTAAATTCGCGCTGCCTCCCGACTCTAACCCTAACCCTAAATTCGCGCTGCCTCCCGACTCTAACCCTAAATGCCTCCCGACTCTAACCCTAAATTCGCGCCTCCCGACTCTAACCCTAACCCTAAATTCGCGCCTCCCGACTCTAACCCTAAATGCCTCCCGACTCTAACCCTAAATTCGCGCCTCCCGACTCTAACCCTAACCCTAACTCTAACCCTAACCCTAAATTCGCGCCTCCCGACTCTAACCCTAACCCTAAATTCGCGCCTCCCGACTCTAACCCTAAATTCGCGCCTCCCGCCTCCCGACTCTAACCCTAAATTCGCTGCCTCCCGACTCTAACCCTAACCCTAACCCTAAATTCGCGCCTCCCGACTCTAACCCTAACCCTAAATTCGCCTCCCGACTCTAACCCTAAATTCGCTGCCTCCCGACTCTAACCCTAAATTCGCTGCCTCCCGACTCCCGACTCTAACCCTAACCCTAAATTCGCCTCCCGACTCTAACCCTAAATTCTGCCTCCCGACTCTAACCCTAAATTCGCGCCTCCCGACTCTAACCCTAACCCTAAATTCTGCCTCCCGACTCTAACCCTAACCCTAAATTCGCTGCCTCCCGACCCTAACCCTAAATGCGCGCGCTGCCTCCCGACTCTAACCCTAACCCTAAAATTCGCGCCTCCCGACTCTAACCCTCCCGACTCTAACCCTAACCCTAACCCTAACCCTTCCCGACTCTAACCCTAACCCTAACCCTAAATTCGCTGCCTCCCGACTCTGCCTCCCGACTCTAACCCTAAATGCCTCCCGACTCTAACCCTAAATTCTGCCTCCCGACTCTAACCCTAAATTCGCGCCTCCCGACTCTGCCTCCCGACTCCCTAACCCTAACCCTCCCGACTCTGCCTCCCGACTCTAACCCTAAATTCGCGCCTCCCGACTCTAACCCTAACCCTAACCCTAACCCTAACCCTAAATTCGCTGCCTCCCGACTCTAACCCTAACCCTAAATGCGCTGCCTCCCGACTCTAACCCTAACCCTAAATTCGCCTCCCGACTCTAACCCTAAATTCCCGCCTCCCGACTCTAACCCTAACCCTAAATTCGCGCCTCCCGACTCTAACCCTAACCCTAAATTCGCGCCTCCCGACTCTAACCCTAACCCTAACCCTAACCCTAAATTCGCGCCTCCCGACTCTAACCCTAACCCTAACCCTAAATTCCCGATTCTTCTGCCTCCCGACTCCCGACTCTAACCCTAACCCTAAATTCGCGCCTCCCGACTCCCGACTCTAACCCTAACCCTAAATGCGCGCTGCCTCCCGACTCTAACCCTAACCCTAAATTCGCGCCTCCCGACTCTAACCCTAACCCTAAATTCGCCTCCCGACTCTAACCCTAACCCTAACCCTAAATGCCTCCCGACTCTAACCCTAACCCTAAATTCGCTGCCTCCCGACTCTAACCCTAACCCTAAATTCGCGCTGCCTCCCGACTCTAACCCTAACCCTAAATTCGCCTCCCGACTCTCTGCCTCCCGACTCCCGACTCTAACCCTAACCCTAAATTCGCCTCCCGACTCCCGACTCTAACCCTAACCCTAAATTCGCCCTAAATTCGCGCTGCCTCCCGACTCCCGACTCTAACCCTAACCCTAACCCGACTCTAACCCTAACCCTAACCCTAAATTCGCGCCTCCCGACTCTAACCCTAAATGCCTCCCGACTCTAACCCTAAATTCGCCTCCCGACTCTAACCCTAACCCTAAATTCGCGCCTCCCGACTCTAACCCTAAATGCGCGCCCGACTCCCGACTCTAACCCTAACCCTAAATTCGCGCCTCCCGACTCTAACCCTAAATTCGCCTCCCGACTCTAACCCTAACCCTAACCCTCCCGACTCTAACCCTAACCCTAACCCTAACCCTCCCGACTCTGCCTCCCGACTCCCGACTCTAACCCTAAATGCGCGCCTCCCGACTCTAACCCTAACCCTAACCCTAACCCTAAATTCGCGCTCTAACCCTAACCCTCCCGACTCTAACCCTAACCCTAACCCTAAATTCGCCTCCCGACTCTAACCCTAACCCTAACCCTAAATTCGCGCCTCCCGACTCTAACCCTAAATGCCTCCCGACTCTAACCCTAACCCTAAATCTAACCCTAAATTCGCGCTCTAACCCTAAATTCCCGACTCTAACCCTAACCCTAACCCTAAATTCGCGCCTCCCGACTCTAACCCTAACCCTAAATGCGCTGCCTCCCGACTCTAACCCTAAATTCGCGCTCTAACCCTAAATTCGCGCTGCCTCCCGACTCTAACCCTAAATGCCTCCCGACTCTAACCCTAACCCTAAATTCGCGCCTCCCGACTCTAACCCTAACCCTAAATTCCCGCCTCCCGACTCCCGACTCTGCCTCCCGACTCTAACCCTAAATGCCTCCCGACTCTAACCCGACTCTAACCCTAAATGCCTCCCGACTCTAACCCCGACTCTAACCCTAAATTCGCCTCCCGACTCTAACCCTAAATTCGCGCACATCTAACCCTAACCCTAACCCTAACCCTAACCCTAACCCTAAATGCGCGCTGCCTCCCGACTCTAACCCTAACCCTAAATTCGCGCCTCCCGCCTCCCGACTCTAACCCTAACCCTAAATGCGCGCCTCCCGACTCTAACCCTAACCCTAAATGCGCGCCTCCCGACTCTAACCCTAACCCTAACCCTAAATTCGCGCTGCCTCCCGACTCCCGACTCTAACCCTAAATGCCTCCCGACTCTAACCCTAAATGCCTCCCGACTCTAACCCTAACCCTAACCCTAAATGCCTCCCGACTCTAACCCTAAATTCGCCTCCCGACTCTAACCCTAAATGCGCTCTAACCCTAACCCTAAATTCGCGCCTCCCGACTCCCGACTCTAACCCTAACCCTAAATTCGCGCTGCCTCCCGACTCTAACCCCCGACTCTAACCCTAACCCTAAATTCGCGCCTCCCGACTCTAACCCTAAATTCGCGCCTCCCGACTCTAACCCTAACCCTAACCCTAAATGCCTCCCGACTCTAACCCTAAATGCCTCCCGACTCTAACCCTAAATGCCTCCCGACTCTAACCCTAACCCTAAATGCCTCCCGACTCTAACCCTAACCCTAAATGCGTGCCTCCCGACTCTAACCCTAAATTCGCCTCCCGACTCTAACCCTAAATTCGCGCTGCCTCCCGACTCTAACCCTAACCCTAACCCTAAATTCGCGCCTCCCGACTCTAACCCTAAATTCGCGCCTCCCGACTCTAACCCTAAATTCGCGCCTCCCGACTCTAACCCTAACCCTAACCCTAAATGCGAGCCTCCCGACTCTAACCCTAAATTCGCGCCCGACTCTGCCTCCCGACTCTAACCCTAAATTCGCGCTGCCTCCCGACTCTAACCCTAACCCTAAATTCGCGCGCCTCCCGACTCTAACCCTAAATTCCCGGCTCTAACCCTAAATTCGCTCTAACCCTAACCCTAAATTCGCGCTGCCTCCCGACTCTAACCCTAACCCTAAATGCGCGCGCCTCCCGACTCTAACCCTGCCTCCCGACTCTAACCCTAACCCTAACCCTAAATGCCTCCCGACTCTAACCCTAAATGCCTCCCGACTCTAACCCTAAATGCCTCCCGACTCTAACCCTAACCCTAAATGCCTCCCGACTCTAACCCTAAATGCGCTGCCTCCCGACTCTAACCCTAACCCTAAATGCCTCCCGACTCTAACCCTAACCCTAACCCTAAATTCGCCTCCCGACTCCCCCGACTCTAACCCTAACCCTAAATTCCCGCCTCCCGACTCCCGACTCCCGACTCTAACCCTAACCCTAACCCTAACCCTAACCCTAACCCTAACCCTAACCCTAACCCTAACCCTAACCCTAACCCTAACCCTAACCCTAACCCTAACCCTAACCCTAACCCTAACCCTAACCCTAAATGCACCCTAAATTCGCCTCCCTAACCCTAACCCTAACCCTAACCCTAACCCTAACCCTAAATTCGCGCCTCCCGACTCTAACCCTAACCCTAACCCTAACCCTAACTCTAACCCTAACCCTAACCCTAACCCTAACCCTAAATTCTGCCTCCCGACTCTAACCCTAACCCTAACCCTAAATTCGCCTCCCGACTCTAACCCTAACCCTAAATTCCCGCCTCCCGACTCCCGACTCTAACCCTAAATGCCTCCCGACTCTAACCCTAAAAATTCGCGCTGCCTCCCGACTCTAACCCTAACCCTAACCCTAACCCTAACCCTAACCCTAACCCTAAATGCCTCCCGACTCTAACCCTAACCCTAACCCGCCTCCCGCCTCCCGACTCTAACCCTAACCCTAACCCTAACCCTAACCCTAACCCTAAAATGCGCGCCTCCCGACTCTAACCCTAACCCTAACCCGACTCTAACCCTAACCCTAACCCTAACCCTAACCCTAAATTCGCCTCCCGCCTCCCGACTCCCGCCTCCCGACTCCCGCCTCCCGACTCTAACCCTAACCCTAACCCTAACCCTAAATTCGCCTCCCGACCCCCGACTCCCGACTCTAACCCTAACCCTAACCCTAAAATTCGCGCTGCCTCCCGACTCCCGACTCTAACCCCCGACTCTAACCCTAACCCTAAAATTCGCGCCTCCCGCCTCCCTGCCTCCCGACTCTAACCCTAACCCTAACCCTAACCCTAACCCTAACCCTAACCCTAAATGCCTCCCGACTCTAACCCTAACCCTAACCCTAACCCTAACCCTAAATGCCTCCCGACTCTGCCTCCCGACTCCCGACTCCCGACTCTAACCCTAACCCTAAATGCCTCCCGACTCCCGACTCTAACCCTAAATGCCTCCCGACTCTAACCCTAAATGCGCCTCCCGACTCTGCCTCCCGACTCCCGACTCTAACCCTAAATGCCTCCCGACTCTAACCCTAACCCTAACCCTAACCCTAACCCTAACCCTAACCCTAAATGCCTCCCGACTCTAACCCTAACCCTAACCCTAAATGCCTCCCGACTCTAACCCTAACCCTAACCCTAAATGCCTCCCGACTCTAACCCTAACCCTAAATTCGCCTCCCGACTCTAACCCTAACCCTAACCCTAACCCTAACCCTAACCCTAACCCTAACCCTAACCCGACTCTAACCCTAACCCTAACCCTAAATTCTGCCTCCCGACTCCCCCCGACTCTAACCCTAACCCTAAATTCGCGCTGCCTCCCGACTCTAACCCTAAATGCCTCCCGACTCTAACCCTAACCCTAAATTCGCGCTCTAACCCTAACCCTAAATGCCTCCCGACTCTAACCCTAACCCTAAATGCGCCTCCCGACTCTAACCCTAAATTCGCGCCTCCCGACTCTTCCCGACTCTAACCCTAACCCTAACCCTAAATTCGCGCCTCCCGACTCTAACCCTAAATGCCTCCCGACTCCCGACTCTAACCCTAACCCTAACCCTAACCCTAAATGCCTCCCGACTCTAACCCTAAATGCCTCCCGACTCCCGACTCTAACCCTAAATGCGCCTCCCGACTCTAACCCTAAATGCGCGCCTCCCGACTCTAACCCTAACCCTAAATGCCTCCCGACTCTAATCCCGACTCCCGACTCTAAATGCGCTGCCTCCCGACTCTAACCCTAACCCTAACCCTAAATGCCTCCCGACTCTAACCCTAACCCTAACCCTAAATGCCTCCCGACTCTAACCCTAACCCTAAATGCGCGCCTCCCGACTCTGCCTCCCGACCCTAAATGCCTCCCGACTCTAACCCTAACCCTAAATGCGCCTCCCGACTCTAACCCTAACCCTAACCCTAACCCTAAATGCCTCCCGACTCTAACCCTAAACCCTAAATTCGCCTCCCGACTCTAACCCTAAATTCGCGCTGCCTCCCGACTCTAACCCTAAATTCGCCTCCCGACTCTAACCCTAACCCTAACCCTAACCCTAAATTCGCCTCCCGACTCCCGACTCTAACCCTAAATGCGCGCTGCCTCCCGACTCTGCCTCCCGACTCTAACCCTAACCCTAAATTCGCGCCTCCCGACTCTAACCCTAACCCTAAAACTCTAACCCTAAAAATGCCTCCCGACTCTAACCCTAACCCTAACCCTAACCCTAACCCTAACCCTAACCCTAACCCTAACCCTAACCCTAACCCTAACCCTAAATTCCCTGCCTCCCGACTCTAACCCTAAATGCCTCCCGACTCTAACCCTAACCCTAACCCTAAATTCGCACTCCCGACTCTAACCCTAACCCTAACCCTAACCCTAACCCTAAATTCTCCCGACTCTGCCTCCCGACTCTAACCCTAAATGCCTCCCGACTCTAACCCTAACCCTAACCCTAACCCGCCTCCCGACTCCCGCCTCCCGACTCCCGACTCTAACCCTAACCCTAACCCTAACCCTAACCCTAACCCTAAATTCGCGCCTCCCGACTCTAACCCTAACCCTAACCCTAACCCTAACCCTAAATGCGCACATCTAACCCTAACCCTAAATTCGCCTCCCGACTCTAACCCTAAATTCGCGCCTCCCGACTCTAACCCTGCCTCCCGACTCCCGACTCTAACCCTAAATTCGCGCTGCCTCCCGACTCCCCGACTCTGCCTCCCGACTCTAACCCTAACCCTAACCCTAACCCTAACCCTAACCCTAACCCTAACCCTAACCCTAACCCTAACCCTAAATGCCTCCCGACTCCCGACTCTAACCCTAACCCTAACCCTAACCCTAACCCTAACCCTAACCCTAACCCTAACCCTAACCCTAACCCTAACCCTAACCCTAACCCTAACCCTAACCCTAACCCTAAATTCGCCTCCCGACTCTAACCCTAACCCTAACCCTAACCCTAACCCTAACCCTAACCCCCTAAATGCGCGCCTCCCGACTCCCGACTCTAACCCTAACCCTAACTCTAACCCTAACCCTAAATTCGCGCCTCCCGACTCTAACCCTAACCCTAACCCTAACCCTAAATGCGCGCTCCCGACTCCCGACCCTAAATGCCTCCCGACTCTAACCCTAAATGCCTCCCGACTCTAACCCTAACCCTAAATGCGCCTCCCGACTCTAACCCTAACCCTAACCCTAACCCTAACCCTAACCCTAACCCTAACCCTAAATTCTGCCTCCCGCCTCCCGACTCTAACCCTAACCCTAAATTCGCGCCCTAACCCTAAATGCGCGCCTCCCGACTCTAACCCTAACCCTAACCCTAACCCTAACCCTAAATGCCTCCCGACTCTAACCCTAACCCTAAATTCGCGCCTCCCGACTCTAACCCTAACCCTAAATTCGCGCTGCCTCCCGACTCTAACCCTAACCCTAAATTCGCCTCCCGACTCTAACCCTAACCCTAAATTCGCCTCCCGACTCTAACCCTAACCCTAAATTCGCGCCTCCCGACTCTAACCCTAAATTCGCCTCCCGCCTCCCGACTCCCGACTCCCGACTCTAACCCTAACCCTAAATTCGCTGCCTCCCGACTCCCGACTCTAACCCTAAATTCGCCTCCCGACTCTATCTAACCCTAACCCTAACCCTAAATGCCTCCCGACTCTAACCCTAACCCTAACCCTAACCCTAAATGCGCGCCTCCCGACTCTAACCCTAACCCTAACCCTAACCCTAACCCTAACCCTAAATTCGCCTCCCGACTCTAACCCTAACCCTAAATTCGCGCCTCCCGACTCTAACCCTAAATGCGCTGCCTCCCGACTCTAACCCTAAATTCGCGCTGCCTCCCGACTCTAACCCTAAATTCCCGACTCTAACCCGACTCCCGACTCCCGACTCTAACCCTAACCCTAACCCTAAATGCGCTGCCTCCCGACTCTAACCCTAAATTCGCGCCTCCCGACTCTAACCCTAAATGCCTCCCGACTCCCGACTCTAACCCTAAATTCGCGCTGCCTCCCGACTCTAACCCTAAATGCCTCCCGACTCTATCTAACCCTAACCCTAACCCTAACCCTAAATTCGCGCTGCCTCCCGACTCTAACCCTAACCCTAAATTCGCCTCCCGACTCTAACCCTAAATGCGCGCCTCCCGACTCCCGACTCTAACCCTAACTCCCGACTCCCGACTCTAACCCTAAATGCGCCTCCCGACTCTAACCCTAACCCTAACCCTAACCCTAAATTCGCCTCCCGACTCTAACCCTAACCCTAACCCTAACCCTAACCCGACTCTAACCCTAAATTCGCCTCCCGACTCTAACCCTAAATCCTAACCCTCCCGACTCTAACCCTAAATTCGCCTCCCGACTCTAACCCTAAATTCGCGCTGCCTCCCGACTCTAACCCTAAATGCCTCCCGCCTCCCGACTCCCGACTCTAACCCTAAATTCGCCTCCCGACTCTAACCCTAACCCTAAATTCGCGCTGCCTCCCGACTCTAACCCTAACCCTAAATTCGCGCCTCCCGACTCTAACCCTAACCCTAAATTCGCACTCTAACCCTAACCCTAAATTCGCGCTGCCTCCCGACTCTAACCCTAAATTCGCGCCTCCCGACTCTAACCCTAACCCTAACCCTAACCCTAAATTCGCGCTCTAACCCTAACCCTAACCCTAACCCTCCCGACTCTAACCCTAACCCTAACCCTAACCCTAAATTCGCTCTAACCCTAACCCTAAATTCGCGCTCTAACCCTAACCCTAAATGCGCGGCTCTAACCCTAACCCTAAATTCGCGCTGCCTCCCGACTCTAACCCTAAATTCGCGCCTCCCGACTCTAACCCTAACCCTAAATTCGCGCCTCCCGACTCTAACCCTAACCCTAACCCTAAATGCCTCCCGACTCTAACCCTAACCCTAAATTCGCCTCCCGACTCTAACCCTAAATTCGCGCGCTGCCTCCCGACTCTAACCCTAACCCTAACCCTAAATTCGCGCCTCCCGACTCTAACCCTAACCCTCCCGACTCTAACCCTAACCCTAACCCTAAATGCCTCCCGACTCTAACCCTAAATTCGCCTCCCGACTCTAACCCTAAATGCCTCCCGACTCTAACCCTAAATGCCTCCCGACTCTAACCCTAACCCTAAATTCGCGCCTCCCGACTCTAACCCTAAATGCCTCCCGACTGCCTCCCGACTCTAACCCTAACCCTAAATTCCCTAACCCTAAATTCGCCTCCCGACTCTAACCCTAAATCTAACCCTAACCCTAACCCTAACCCTAACCCTAAATGCCTCCCGACTCTAACCCTAAATGCGCGCTCCCGACTCTAACCCTAAATTCGCCTCCCGACTCTAACCCTAAATGCCTCCCGACTCTAACCCTAAATTCGCGCCTCCCGACTCTAACCCTAAATTCGCGCCTCCCGACTCTAACCCTAACCCTAACCCTAACCCTAAATTCGCTGCCTCCCGACTCTAACCCTAACCCTAAATGCCTCCCGACTCTAACCCTAACCCTAAATTCGCGCTGCCTCCCGACTCTAACCCGACTCTAACCCGACTCTAACCCTAACCCTAACCCTAACCCTAAATGCCTCCCGACTCTAACCCTAACCCTAAATTCGCGCTGCCTCCCGACTCTAACCCTAACCCTAACCCTAACCCTAACCCTAACCCTAACCCTAACCCTAACCCTAACCCTCCCGACTCTGCCTCCCGACTCTAACCCTAACCCTAAATGCCTCCCGCCTCCCGACTCCCGACTCTGCCTCCCGACTCTAACCCTAACCCTAAATTCGCGCTGCCTCCCGACTCTAACCCTAAATGCCTCCCGACTCCCTCCCGACTCCCGACTCTAACCCTAACCCTAACCCTAACCCTAACCCTAACCCTAACCCTAACCCTAACCCTAACCCTAACCCTAACCCTAACCCTAACCCTAACCCTAAATTCTGCCTCCCGACTCTAACCCTAACCCTAACCCTAACCCTAACCCTAACCCTAACCCTAACCCTAACCCTAACCCTAACCCTAACCCTAAATTCGCGCTGCCTCCCGACTCTAACCCTAACCCTAACCCTAACCCTAACCCTAACCCTAACCCTAACCCTGCCTCCCGACTCTAACCCTAACCCTAACCCTAACCCTAAATGCCTCCCGACTCCCGACTCCCGACTCTAACCCTAACCCTAACCCTAACCCTAACCCTAAATGCCTCCCGCCTCCCGACTCCCGACTCTAACCCTAACCCTAACCCTAACCCTAACCCTAACCCTAACCCTAACCCTAACCCTAAATTCGCGCCTCCCGACTCTAACCCTAACCCTAACCCTAACCCTAAATTCGCGCTGCCTCCCGACTCTAACCCTAAATGCCTCCCGACTCTAACCCTAAATGCGCGCCTCCCGACTCTAACCCTAACCCTAAATTCGCGCCATGCGCGCTCTAACCCTAAATTCGCCTCCCGACTCTAACCCTAAATGCCTCCCGACTCTAACCCTAACCCTAAATTCGCGCCTCCCGACTCTAACCCTAAATGCCTCCCGACTCTAACCCTAACCCTAACCCTAAATTCGCGCCTCCCGACTCTAACCCTAACCCTAACCCTAAATGCCTCCCGACTCTAACCCTAACCCTAACCCTCCCGCCTCCCGACTCTAACCCTAACCCTAAATGCCTCCCGACTCTAACCCTAAATTCGCGCCTCCCGACTCTAACCCTAACCCTAAATTCGCCTCCCGACTCCCGACTCTAACCCTAAATGCCTCCCGACTCTAACCCTAAATTCGCGCTGCCTCCCGACTCTAACCCTAACCCTAACCCTAAATTCGCGCCTCCCGACTCTAACCCTAAATGCCTCCCGACTCCCGACTCTAACCCTAAATGCCTCCCGACTCTAACCCTAAATTCGCGCCTCCCGACTCTAACCCTAACCCTAACCCTAACCCTAAATGCCTCCCGACTCTAACCCTAACCCTAAAATGCGCCTCCCGACTCTAACCCTAACCCTAACCCTAACCTAACCCTAACCCTAACCCTAACCCTGCCTCCCGACTCCCGACTCTAACCCTAACCCTAACCCTAAAATGCCTCCCGACTCTAAATGCGCGCTGCCTCCCGACTCTAACCCTAAATGCGCGCTGCCTCCCCCAACTCTAACCCTAACCCTAAATTCGCGCCTCCCGACTCCCGACTCTAACCCTAAATTCGCGCTGCCTCCCGACTCTAACCCTAAATTCGCCTCCCGACTCCCGACTCTAACCCTAAATTCGCCTCCCGACTCTAACCCTAAATGCCTCCCGACTCTAACCCTAACCCTAACCCTAAATTCGCGCTGCCTCCCGACTCTAACCCTAACCCTAACCCTAACCCTAACCCTAACCCTAACCCTAACCCTAACCCTAACCCCGACTCTAACCCTAAATGCCTCCCGACTCTAACCCTAACCCTAACCCTAACCCTAACCCTAACCCTAACCCTAACCCTAAATTCGCGCCTCCCGACTCTAACCCTAACCCTAACCCTAACCCTAACCCTAACCCTAACCCTAACCCTAACCCTAACCCTAACCCTAACCCTAACCCTAACCCTAAATGCCTCCCGACTCTAACCCTAACCCTAACCCTAACCCTAACCCTAACCCTAAATTCGCGCTGCCTCCCGACTCTAACCCTAACCCTAAATTCGCGCCTCCCGACTCTAACCCTAACCCTAACTCCCGACTCTAACCCTAACCCTAACCCTAACCCTAACCCTAACCCTAACCCTAAATTCGCTCTAAATGCCCGACTCCCGACTCTATCTAACCCTAAATTCGCCTCCCGACTCTAACCCTAAATGCGCGCCTCCCGACTCTAACCCTAACCCTAACCCTAACCCTAACCCTAACCCTAACCCTAACCCTAAATCTAACCCTAACCCTAACCCTAACCCTAACCCTAACCCTAACCCTAACCCTAACCCTAACCCTAAATTCGCCTCCCGACTCTAACCCTAACCCTAAATCTAACCCTAACCCCCCGACTCTAAATTCGCGCCTCCCGACTCCCAACTCTAACCCTAACCCTAAATTCGCGCTGCCTCCCGACTCCCGACTCTAACCCTAACCCTAAATTCGCGCCTCCCGACTCTAACCCTAACCCTAACCCTAACCCTAACCCTAACCCTAACCCTAACCCTAACCCTAAATGCCTCCCGACTCTAACCCTAACCCTAACCCTAACCCTAACCCTAACCCTAAATTGCCTCCCGACTCTAACCCTAACCCTAAATGCGCGCTGCCTCCCGACTCTAACCCTAACCCTAACCCTAACCCTAACCCTAACCCTAACCCTAACCCTAACCCTAACCCTAACCCTAACCCTAACCCTAACCCTAACCCTAAATGCGCCTCCCGACTCCCGACTCTAACCCTAACCCTAAATTCGCCTCCCGACTCTAACCCTAACCCTAACCCTAACCCTAACCCTAAATTCGCGCTCTAACCCTAACCCTAACCCTAAATTCGCTGCCTCCCGACTCTGCCTCCCGACTCCCGTCTCTAACCCTAAATTCGCGCTCTAACCCTAACCGACCCTAAATGCCTCCCGACTCTAACCCTAAATGCCCGACTCTAACCCTAAATTCGCGCTGCCTCCCGACTCTAACCCTAAATGCCTCCCGACTCTAACCCTAAATGCCTCCCGACTCTAACCCTAAATGCGCTGCCTCCCGACTCTAACCCTAAATTCGCGCTGCCTCCCGACTCTAACCCTAAATTCGCGCTGCCTCCCGGCTCTAACCCTAACCCTAAATTCGCCTCCCGACTCTAACCCTAAATTCGCCTCCCGACTCTATCTAACCCTAACCCTAAATTCGCGCCTCCCGACTCTAACCCTAAATGCGCGCTCTAACCCTAAATTCGCCTCCCGACTCTAACCCTAACCCTAAATTCGCGCCTCCCGACTCTAACCCTAACCCTAAATTCGCGCCTCCCGACTCTAACCCTAACCCTAACCCTAAATTCGCCTCCCGACTCTAACCCTAACCCTAACCCTAAATGCCCGACTCTAACCCTAACCCTAAATTCGCGCCTCCCGACTCTAACCCTAACCCTAAATTCGTGCCTCCCGACTCTAACCCTAACCCTAAATTCGCGCTGCCTCCCGACTCTAACCCTAAATTCGCCTCCCGACTCTAACCCTAACCCTAAATTCGCGCCTCCCGACTCTAACCCTAACCCTAAATTCGCGCTAACCCTAAATTCGCGCTCTAACCCTAACTCTAACCCTAACCCTAAATTCGCGCCTCCCGACTCTAACCCTAACCCTAAATTCGCGCCTCCCGACTCTAACCCTAACCCTAAATGCCTCCCGACTCTAACCCTAACCCGACTCTAACCCTAAATTCGCGCCTCCCGACTCTAACCCTAAATTCGCTGCCTCCCGACTCTAACCCTAACCCTAACCCTAACCCTAAATTCGCGCCTCCCGACTCTAACCCTAACCCTAACCCTAAATTCGCGCCTCCCGACTCTAACCCTAAATGCGCCTCCCGACTCTAACCCTAACCCTAAATTCGCGCCTCCCGACTCTAACCCTAACCCTAAATTCCCGACTCTAACCCTAACCCTAAATTCGCTGCCTCCCGACTCTAACCCTAAATGCCTCCCGACTCTCTACCCGACCCTAAATGCCTCCCGACTCTAACCCTAACCCTAACCCTAAATTCCCGACTCTAACCCTAACCCTAAATTCG
>CM037003.1:4290000-4300000 GCA_020854095.1 Dasyurus viverrinus | reverse complement strand
AACCCTAACCCTAACCCTAACCCTAAAATTCGCGCCTCCCGCCTCCCGACTCTAACCCTAACCCTAACCCTAACCCTAACCCTAACCCTAACCCTAACCCTAACCCTAACCCTAACCCTAACCCTAAAATGCGCACCCTAACCCTAACCCTAACCCTAACCCTAACCCTAACCCTAACCCTAACCCTAACCCTAACCCTAACCCTAACCCTAACCCTAACCCTAACCCTAACCCTAACCCTAACCCTAACCCTAACCCTAACCCTAACCCTAACCCTAACCCTAACCCTAACCCTAACCCTAACCCTAACCCTAAATTCGCGCCTCCCGACTCTAACCCTAAATTCGCGCCTCCCGACTCTATCAAGTTCTGCCTCCCGACTCTAACCCTAACCCTAACCCTAAATTCGCCTCCCGACTCTAACCCTAACCCTAACCCTAACCCTAACCCTAACCCTAACCCTAACCCTAACCCTAACCCTAACCCTAACCCTAACCCTAACCCTAACTCTAACCCTAACCCTAAATTCGCGCTGCCTCCCGACTCTAACCCTAAATTCGCGCCTCCCGACTCTAACCCTAACCCTAACCCTAACCCTAACCCTAAATTCGCCTCCCGACTCTAACCCTAACCCTAACCCTAACCCTAACCCTAACCCTAACCCTAAATTCGCCTCCCGACTCTAAACCCTAACCCTAACCCTAACCCTAACCCTAACCCTAACCCTAACCCTAACCCTAACCCTAACCCTAACCCTAACCCTAACCCTAACCCTAACCCTAAATTCGCCTCCCGACTCTAACCCTAACCCTAACCCTAACCCTAAATTCGCGCTGCCTCCCGACTCTAACCCTAACCCTAAATGCCTCCCGACTCCCGACTCCCGACTCTAACCCTAACCCTAACCCTAACCCTAAATTCGCGCCTCCCGACTCTAACCCTAACCCTAACCCTAACCCTAAATTCGCCTCCCGACT
Organism: Dasyurus viverrinus; assembly: GCA_020854095.1. Taxonomy (NCBI): domain Eukaryota; kingdom Metazoa; phylum Chordata; class Mammalia; order Dasyuromorphia; family Dasyuridae; genus Dasyurus; species Dasyurus viverrinus. The sequence continues at coordinate 4,299,023 of CM037003.1, read as the reverse complement.
CTAACCCTAACCCTAACCCTAACCCTAACCCTAACCCTAACCCTAACCCTAACCCTAACCCTAACCCTAAATGCCTCCCGCCTCCCGACTCTAACCCTAACCCTAACCCTAACCCTAACCCTAAATTCGCGCTGCCTCCCGACTCTAACCCTAACCCTAACCCTAACCCTAACCCTAAATTCGCGCCTCCCGACTCCCGACTCTAACCCTAACCCTAACCCTAACCCTAAATTCGCGACTCTAACCCTAACCCTAACCCGACTCTAACCCTAAATTCGCGCTGCCTCCCGACTCTAACCCTAACCCTAACCCTAAATGCCTCCCGACTCTAACCCTAACCCTAACCCTAACCCTAACCCTAACCCTAACCCTAACCCTAACCCTAACCCTAACCCTAACCCTAACCCTAACCCTAACCCTAACCCTAACCCTAAATTCCCTGCCTCCCGACTCTAACCCTAACCCTAACCCTAACCCTAACCCTAACCCTAACCCTAACCCTAACCCTAACCCTAACCCTAACCCTAACCCTAACCCTAACCCTAACCCTAACCCTAACCCTAACCCTAACCCTAACCCTAACCCTAACCCTAACCCTAACCCTAACCCTAACCCTAACCCTAACCCTAACCCTAACCCTAAATTCGCGCTGCCTCCCTGCCTCCCGACTCTGCCTCCCGACTCTAACCCTAACCCTAACCCTAACCCTAACCCTAACCCTAACCCTAACCCTAACCCTAACCCTAACCCTAACCCTAACCCTAACCCTAACCCTAACCCTAACCCTAACCCTAACCCTAACCCTAACCCTAAATTCGCGCCTCCCGACTCTAACCCTAACCCTAACCCTAACCCTAACCCTAACCCTAACTCTGCCTCCCGACTCCCGACTCTAACCCTAACCCTAACCCTAACCCTAACCCTAACCCTAACCCTAAATTCCCGACTCTAACCCTAACCCTAACCCTAACCCTAACCCTAACCCTAACCCTAACCCTAACCCTAACCCTAACCCTAACCCTAACCCTAACCCTAACCCTAACCCTAACCCTAACCCTAACCCTAACCCTAACCCTAAATGCCTCCCGACTCTAACCCTAACCCTAACCCTAACCCTAACCCTAAATTCGCGCCTCCCGACTCTAACCCTAACCCTAACCCTAACCCTAAATTCGCCTCCCGACTCTAACCCTAACCCTAAATTCGCGCTGCCTCCCGACTCTAACCCTAAATTCGCGCCTCCCGACTCCCGACTCTAACCCTAAATTCGCGCCTCCCGACTCTAACCCTAACCCTAAATTCGCGCCTCCCGACTCTAACCCTAACCCTAAATTCGCCTCCCGACTCTAACCCTAACCCTAAATTCGCCTCCCGACTCTAACCCTAACCCTAACCCTAACCCTAACCCTAACCCTAACCCTAACCCTAACCCTAACCCTAACCCTAACCCTAACCCTAACCCTAACCCAACTCTAACCCTAACCCTAACCCTAACCCTAACCCTAACCCTAACCCTAACCCTAACCCTAACCCTAACCCTAACCCTAACCCTAACCCTAACCCTAACCCTCCCGCCTCCCGACTCTAACCCTAACCCTAAATTCGCGCTGCCTCCCTGCCTCCCGACTCTAACCCTAACCCTAACCCTAACCCTAAATTCGCGCTCTAACCCTAACCCTAACCCTAACCCTAACCCTAACCCTAACCCTAACCCTAACCCTAACCCTAACCCTAACCCTAACCCTAACCCTAACCCTAACCCTAACCCTAACCCTAACCCTAACCCTAACCCTAACCCTAACCCTAACCCTAACCCTAACCCTAACCCTAACCCTAACCCTAACCCTAACCCTAACCCTAACCCTAACCCTAACCCTAACCCTAACCCTAACCCTAACCCTAACCCTAAATTCGCCTCCCGACTCCCGACTCTAACCCTAACCCTAACCCTAACCCTCCCGACTCTAACCCTAACCCTAAATTCGCGCTCTAACCCTAAATTCGCGCCTCCCGACTCTAACCCTAACCCCGACTCTAACCCTAACCCTAAATTCGCCTCCCGACTCTAACCCTAACCCTAAATTCGCGCTCTAACCCTAAATTCGCGCCTCCCGACTCTAACCCTAACCCTAACCCTAACCCTAACCCTAACCCTAACCCTAACCCTAACCCTAACCCTAACCCTAACCCTAACCCTAACCCTAACCCTAACCCTAACCCTAACCCTAACCCTAACCCTAACCCTAACCCTAACCCTAACCCTAACCCTAACCCTAACCCTAACCCTAACCCTAACCCTAACCCTAACCCTAACCCTAACCCTAACCCTAACCCTAACCCTAACCCTAACCCTAACTCTTCTGCCTCCCGACTCTAACCCTAACCCTAAATGCGCGCCTCCCGACTCTAACCCTAACCCCCGACTCTAACCCTAACCCTAACCCTAACCCTAACCCTAACCCTAACCCTAACCCTAACCCTAACCCTAACCCTAACCCTAACCCTAACCCTAACCCTAACCCTAACCCTAACCCTAACCCTAAATTCGCCTCCCGACTCCCTGCCTCCCGACTCTAACCCTAACCCTAACCCTAACCCTAACCCTAACCCTAACCCTAACCCTAACCCTAACCCTAACCCTAACCCTAAATTCCCGCCTCCCGACTCTAACCCTAACCCTAACCCTAACCCTAACCCTAACCCTAACCCTAACCCTAACCCTAACCCTAACCCTAACTCTAACCCTAACCCCCGACTCTAACCCTAACCCTAAATTCTGCCTCCCGACTCTAACCCTAACCCTAAATTCGCGCCTCCCGACTCTAACCCTAACCCTAACCCTAACCCTAACCCTAACCCTAACCCTAAATGCCTCCCGACTCTAACCCTAACCCTAACCCTAACCCTAACCCTAACCCTAACCCTAAATTCGCCTCCCGACTCTAACCCTAACCCTAAATTCGCGCCTCCCGACTCTAACCCTAACCCTAAATTCGCGCCTCCCGACTCTAACCCTAACCCTAACCCTAAATGCCTCCCGACTCTAACCCTAAATTCGCTGCCTCCCGACTCTAACCCTAAATTCGCGCCTCCCGACTCTAAATTCCCGACTCTAACCCTAACCCTAAATTCCCGACTCTAACCCTAACCCTAAATTCGCCTCCCGACTCTAACCCTAAATTCGTGCTCTAACCCTAACCCTAACCCTAACCCTAACCCTAACCCTAACCCTAACCCTAACCCTAACCCTAACCCTAACCCTAACCCTAACCCTAACCCTAACCCTAACCCTAAATTCGCCTCCCGACTCTAACCCTAACCCTAACCCTAACCCTAACCCTAACCCTAACCCTAACCCTAACCCTAACCCTAACCCTAAATTCGCGCCTCCCGACTCTAACCCTAACCCTAACCCTAACCCTAACCCTAAATTCGCTGCCTCCCGACCCTAACCCTAAATTCGCGCTGACCCTAAATTCGCGCCTCCCTAAATTCGCGCCTCCCGACTCTAACCCTAACCCTAACCCTAACCCTAACCCTAAATGCGCGCCTCCCTAAATTCGCGCCTCCCGACTCTAACCCTAACCCTAAATTCGCGCTCTAACCCTAAATTCGCCTCCCGACTCTAACCCTAACCCTAACCCTAATGCCTCCCGACTCTAACCCTAAATTCGCTCTAACCCTAACCCTAAATTCGCGCTCTAACCCTAACCCTAACCCTAAATTCGCCTCCCGACTCTAACCCTTCCCGACTCTAACCCTAACCCTAACCCTAAATGCCTCCCGACTCTGCCTCCCGACTCTAACCCTAACCCTAACCCTAACCCTAAATTCGCGCCTCCCGACTCTAACCCTAACCCTAAATGCCTCCCGACTCTAACCCTAACCCTAAATGCCTCCCGACTCTAACCCTAACCCTAAATTCGCGCCTCCCGACTCCCGACTCTAACCCTAACCCTAAATTCGCCTCCCGACTCTAACCCTAACCCTCCCGACTCTAACCCTAACCCTAACCCTAACCCTAACCCTAAATGCCTCCCGACTCTAACCCTAACTCTAACCCTAAATGCCTCCCGACTCTGCCTCCCGACTCCCGACTCCCGACTCTGCCTCCCGACTCTAACCCTAACCCTAACCCTAACCCTAACCCTAACCCTAACCCTAACCCTAACCCTAACCCTAACCCTAACCCTAACCCTAACCCTAACCCTAACCCTAACCCTAACCCTAACCCTACTCCCGACTCTAACCCTAACCCTAACCCTAACCCTAAATTCGCCTCCCGACTCTAACCCTAACCCTAACCCTAACCCTAACCCTAACCCTAACCCTAACCCTAACCCTAACCCTAAATTCGCGCCTCCCGACTCCCGACTCTAACCCTAACCCTAACCCTAACCCTAACCCTAACCCTAACCCTAACCCTAACCCTAAATTCGCGCCTCCCGACTCCCGACTCTAACCCTAACCCTAACCCTAACCCTAAATTCGCGCTGCCTCCCGACTCTAACCCTAACCCTAACCCTAACCCTAACCCTAACCCTAACCCTAACCCTAACCCTAAATTCGCGCCTCCCGACTCTAACCCTAACCCTAACCCTAACCCTAACCCTAAATTCGCGCTGCCTCCCGACTCTAACCCTAACCCTAACCCTAACCCTAACCCTAACCCTAACCCTAAATGCCTCCCGACTCCCGACTCTAACCCTAACCCTAAATTCTGCCTCCCGACTCTGCCTCCCGACTCTAACCCTAACCCTAAATGCCTCCCGACTCTAACCCTAACCCTAACCCTAACCCTAAATTCGCCTCCCGACTCTATCTAACCCTAACCCTAAATTCGCCTCCCGACTCTAACCCTAACCCTAACCCTAACTCTAACCCTAACCCTAACCCTAAATTCGCGCCTCCCGCCTCCCGACTCTAACCCTAACCCTAACCCTAACCCTAACCCTAACCCTAACCCTAACCCTCCCGACTCCCGACTCTAACCCTAACCCTAAATTCGCCTCCCGACTCTAACCCTAACCCTAACCCTAACCCTAAAATGCCTCCCGACTCTAACCCTAACCCTAAATTCGCTGCCTCCCGACTCTAACCCTAACCCTAACCCTAACCCTAACCCTAACCCTAACCCTAACCCTAACCCGACTCTAACCCTAACCCTAAATTCGCGCCTCCCGACTCTAACCCTAACCCTAAATTCGCGCCTCCCGACTCTAACCCTAAATGCCTCCCGACTCTAACCCTAACCCTAAATTCGCGCCTCCCGACTCTAACCCTAAATGCCTCCCGACTCTAACCCTAACCCTAAATTCTGCCTCCCGACTCTAACCCTAACCCTAAATTCGCGCTGCCTCCCGACTCCCGACTCTAACCCTAACCCTAAATTCGCGCTGCCTCCCGACTCTAACCCTAACCCTAAATTCGCCTCCCGACTCTAACCCTAACCCTAAATTCGCGCTCTAACCCTAACCCTAACCCTAACCCTAACCCTAAACTCTAACCCTAACCCGACTCTAACCCTAAATGCCTCCCGACTCTAACCCTAACCCTAAATTCGCTGCCTCCCGACTCCCTGCCTCCCTGCCTCCCGACTCTAACCCTAAATTCGCTGCCTCCCGACTCTAACCCTAACCCTAACCCTAACCCTAACTCCCGACTCTAACCCTAACCCTAAATGCGCGCCTCCCGACTCTAACCCTAAATTCGCGCCTCCCGACTCCCGACTCTAACCCTAACCCTAAATTCGCGCCTCCCGACTCTAACCCTAACCCTAACCCGACTCTAAATTCGCCCTAACCCTAACCCTAAATTCGCGCTGCCTCCCGACTCTAACCCTAACCCTAAATGCCTCCCGACTCTAACCCTAAATGCCTCCCGACTCTAACCCTAACTCTAACCCTAAATTCGCGCCTCCCGACTCTAACCCTAAATTCGCGCTCTAACCCTAAATTCGCGCTCTAACCCTAACCCTGCCTCCCGACTCTAACCCTAACCCTAAATTCTGCCTCCCGACTCTAACCCTAACCCTAACCCTAAATTCGCGCTGCCTCCCGACTCTAACCCTAACCCCTAAATGCCTCCCGACTCTAACCCTAAATTCGCGCCTCCCGACTCTAACCCTAAATTCGCCTCCCGACTCTAACCCTAACCCTAACCCTAAATTCGCGCTGCCTCCCGACTCTAACCCTAACCCTAAATTCGCGCCTCCCGACTCTAACCCTAACCCTAACCCTAAATGCGTGCGCCTCCCGACTCTAACCCTAACCCTAACCCTAACCCTAAAATTCGCGCCTCCCGCCTCCCGACTCTAAACCCTAACCCTAACCCTAACCCTAACCCTAACCCTAACCCTAACCCTAACCCTAACCCTAACCCTAACCCTAACCCTAACCCTAACCCTAAATCTCTAACCCTAAATGCCTCCCGACTCTAACCCTGCCTCCCGACTCTAACCCTGCCTCCCGACTCTGCCTCCCGACTCTAACCCTAACCCTAACCCTAACCCTAACCCTAACCCTAACCCTAACCCTAACCCTAACCCTAACCCTAACCCTAACCCTAACCCTAACCCTAACCCTAACCCTAACCCTAACCCTAACCCTAACCCTAACCCTAACCCTAACCCTAACCCTAACCCTAAACCCTAACCCTAACCCTAACCCTAACCCTAACCCTAACCCTAACCCAAACTCTAACCCTAACCCTAACCCTAACCCTAAATTCTGCCTCCCGACTCTAACCCTAACCCTAACCCTAACCCTAACCCTAACCCTAACCCTAACCCTAACCCTAACCCTAACCCTAAATTCGCCTCCCGACTCTGCCTCCCGACTCTAACCCTAACCCTAAATTCGCGCTGCCTCCCGACTCTAACCCTGCCTCCCGACTCCCGACTCTAACCCTAACCCTAACCCTAACCCTAACCCTAACCCTAACCCTAACCCTAACCCTAACCCTAACCCTAACCCTAACCCTAAATTCTGCCTCCCGACTCTATCTAACCCTAACCCTAACCCTAAATTCCCGACTCTAACCCTAACCCTAACCCTAAATGCGCTGCCTCCCGACTCTAACCCTAACCCTAACCCTAAATGCCTCCCGACTCTAACCCTAACCCTAAATGCCTCCCGACTCTAACCCTAAATGCCTCCCGACTCTAACCCTAACCCTAACCCTAAATTCGCGCCTCCCGACTCTAACCCTAAATTCGCGCCTCCCGACTCTAACCCTAACCCTAACCCTAAATTCGCCTCCCGACTCTAACCCTAAATTCGCGCCTCCCGACTCTAACCCTAACCCTAACCCTAAATTCGCCTCCCGACTCTAACCCTAAATTCGCGCTGCCTCCCGACTCTAACCCGACTCTAACCCTAAAATGCCTCCCGACTCTATCTAACCCTAACCCTAACCCTAAATTCGCCTCCCGACTCTAACCCTAACCCTAACCCTAACCCTAACCCTAACCCTAACTCTAACCCTAACCCTAAAATGCGCGCCTCCCGACTCCCGACTCTAACCCTAACCCTAAATTCGCGCCTCCCGACTCTAACCCTAACCCTAACCCTAACCCTAACCCTAACCCTAAATGCCTCCCGACTCTAACCCTAACCCTAACCCTAACCCTAAATTCGCCTCCCGACTCTGCCTCCCGACTCTGCCTCCCGACTCTAACCCTAACCCTAAATTCGCGCCTCCCGACTCCCTGCCTCCCGACTCCCGACTCTGCCTCCCGACTCTGCCTCCCGACTCTAACCCTAAATTCGCGCTGCCTCCCGACTCTAACCCGACTCTAACCCTAACCCTAACCCTAAATGCGCGCTGACTCTATCAAGCCTCCCGACTCTAACCCTAACCCTAACCCTAACCCTAAATTCGCCTCCCGACTCTAACCCTAACCCTAACCCTAACCCTAACCCTAAATTCGCGCTGCCTCCCGACTCTAACCCTAACCCTAACCCTAACCCTAACCCTAACCCTAACCCTAACCCTAACCCTAAATTCGCGCCTCCCGACTCTAACCCTAACCCTAACCCTAAATTCGCGCCTCCCGACTCTAACCCTAACCCTAAATTCGCGCCTCCCGACTCCCGACTCTAACCCTAACCCTAAATTCGCCTCCCGACTCTAACCCTAAATTCGCTCTAACCCTAACCCTAACCCTAACCCTAACCCTAACCCTAACCCTAACCCTAACCCTAACCCTCCCGACTCCCGACTCTAACCCTAACCCTAAATTCGCGCCTCCCGACTCTAACCCTAACCCTAAATTCGTGCCTCCCGACTCCCGGCTCTAACCCTAACCCTAAATTCGCGCCTCCCGACTCTAACCCTAACCCTAACCCTAAATTCGCCCTAACCCTAACCCTAAATTCGCGCCTCCCGACTCTAACCCTAACCCTAACCCTAACCCGACTCTAACCCTAAATTCGCGCCTCCCGACTCTAACCCTAAATTCGCCTCCCGACTCCCGGCTCTAACCCTAAATTCGCGCCTCCCGACCCTAACCCTAACCCTAACCCTAACCCTAACCCTAACCCTAAATCTAACCCTAACCCTAACCCTAACCCTAAATGCCTCCCGACTCTAACCCTAAATTCGCGCTCTAACCCTAAATGCCCTAACCCTAACCCTAACCCTAACCCTAACCCTAACCCTAACCCTAAATTCGCTGCCTCCCGACTCTAACCCTAACCCTAACCCTAACCCTAACCCTAAATTCGCCTCCCGACTCTAACCCTAACCCTAACCCTAAATTCGCGCCTCCCGACTCTAACCCTAACCCTAACCCTAACCCTAACCCTAACCCTCCCGACTCTAACCCTAACCCTAACCCTAACCCTAAATGCCTCCCGACTCTAACCCAACCCTAACCCTAACCCTAACCCTAGCCTCCCGACTCTAACCCTAAATGCGCGCGCTGCCTCCCGACTCTAACCCTAACCCTAACCCTAACCCTAACCCTAACCCTAAATTCGCGCCTCCCGACTCTAACCCTAAATTCCCTAAATGCCTCCCGA
>CM037003.1:4277500-4280000 GCA_020854095.1 Dasyurus viverrinus | reverse complement strand
CTAACCCTAACCCTAACCCTAACCCTAACCCTAAATGCCTCCCGACTCCCCGACTCCCGACTCCCGACTCTAACCCTAACCCTAACCCTAAATGCCTCCCGACTCTAACCCTAACCCTAAATGCGCGCCTCCCGACTCTATCTAACCCTAACCCTAAATGCGCGCACCCTAAATTCGCGCCTCCCGACTCTAACCCTAACCCTAACCCTAACCCCCCGACTCCCGACTCTAACCCTAAATTCGCGCCTCCCGACTCTAACCCTAACCCTAACCCTAACCCTAACCCTAACCCTAACCCTAACCCTAACCCTAACCCTAACCCTAACCCTAACCCTAACCCTAACCCTAAATGCCTCCCGACTCTAACCCTAACCCTAACCCTAACTCTAACCCTAACCCTAAATGCCTCCCGACTCTAACCCTAACCCTAACCCTAAATTCGCCTCCCGACTCTAACCCTAAATTCGCGCACTGCCTCCCGACTCTAACCCTAACCCTAACCCTAACCCTAACCCTAAGCCTCCCGACTCTAACCCTAACCCTAAATGCCTCCCGACTCCCGACTCTAACCCTAACCCTAAATTCCCTGCCTCCCGACTCTAACCCTAACCCTAACCCTAACCCTAACCCTAACCCTAAATGCCTCCCGACTCTAACCCTAACCCTAACCCTAAATGCCTCCCGACTCTAACCCTAACCCTAACCCTAACCCTAAATGCCTCCCGACTCTAACTCTAACCCTAACCCTAACCCTAACCCTAACCCTAAATGCCTCCCGACTCTAACCCTAACCCTAAATGCGCTGCCTCCCGACTCTAACCCTAACCCTAAATGCGCGCCTCCCGACTCCCGACTCTAACCCTAACCCGACTCTAACCCTAACCCTAAATTCCCGACTCTAACCCTAAATGCCTCCCGACTCTACCCTAACCCTGCCTCCCGACTCCCGCCTCCCGACTCCCGACCCTAACCCTAACCCTAACCCTAACCCTAACCCTAACCCTAAATGCCTCCCGACTCTAACCCTAACCCTAACCCTAACCCTAACCCTAACCCTAACCCTAACCCTAACCCTAACCCTAACCCTAACCCTAACCCTAACCCTAACCCTAACCCTAACCCTAACCCTAACCCTAACCCTAACCCTAAATCTAACCCTAACCCTAACCCTAACCCTAACCCTAACCCTAACCCTAACCCTAACCCTAACCCTAACCCTAACCCTAACCCTAAATTCTGCCTCCCGACTCTAACCCTCCCGACTCTAACCCTAACCCTAACCCTAACCCTAACCCTAACCCTAACCCTAACCCTAACCCTAAATTCTGCCTCCCGACTCTAACCCTAACCCTAAATGCCTCCCGACTCTAACCCTAAATGCGCGCTGCCTCCCGACTCTAACCCTAAATGCCTCCCGACTCCCGACTCTAACCCTAACCCTAACCCTAACCCTAACCCTAACCCTAACCCTAACCCTAACCCTAACCCTAACCCTAACCCTAACCCTAACCCTAACCCTAACCCTAACCCTAAATTCGCGCCTCCCGACTCTAACCCTAACCCTAACCCTAACCCTAAATGCCTCCCGACTCTAACCCTAAATTCCCGACTCCCGACTCTAACCCTAAATTCGCGCCTCCCGACTCTAACCCTAAATTCGCGCTCTAACCCTAACCCTAACCCTAAATGCCTCCCGACTCTAACCCTAACCCTAAATTCCCGACTCTAACCCTAACCCTAAATGCCTCCCGACTCTAACCCTAACCCTAACCCTAACCCTAACCCGACTCCCGACTCTAACCCTAACCCTAAATTCGCGCTGCCTCCCGACTCTAACCCTAACCCTAACCCTAAATTCGCGCCTCCCGACTCTAACCCTAACCCTAACCCTAAATTCGCGCCTCCCGACTCTAACCCTAACCCTAAATTCGCCTCCCGACTCTAACCCTAACCCTAACCCTAACCCTAACCCTAACCCTAACCCTAACCCTAAATTCGCCTCCCGACTCTAACCCTAACCCTAACCCTAAATTCGCGCTAGCCTCCCGACTCTAACCCTAAATTCGCCCTAACCCTAACCCTAACCCTAACCCTAACCCTAACCCTAAATTCGCGCCTCCCGACCCTAACCCTAACCCTAAATTCGCGCCTCCCGACTCTAACCCTAACCCTAACCCTAAATTCGCTGCCTCCCGACTCTAACCCTAACCCTAAATTCGCGCCTCCCGACTCTAACCCTAACCCTAAATTCGCGCCCTAAATTCGCGCTCCCGACTCTAACCCTAACCCTAAATTCGCGCCTCCCGACTCTAACCCTAACCCTAACCCTAACCCTAAATTCGCGCTCTAACCCTAACCCTAACCCTAACCCTAAATTCGCGCCTCCCGACTCTATCTAACCCTAACCCTAACCCTAACCCTAAATGCCTCCCGACTCTAACCCTAACCCTCCCGACTCTAACCCTAAATTCGCGCCTCCCGACTCTAACCCTAAATGCCT
>CM037003.1:4252500-4270000 GCA_020854095.1 Dasyurus viverrinus | reverse complement strand
TAACCCTAAATTCGCGCTCTAACCCTAACCCTAACCCTAACCCTAAATTCGCGCTCTAACCCTAAATTCGCGCCTCCCGACTCTAACCCTAACCCTAACCCTAACCCGACCCTAAATTCGCGCCTCCCGACTCGACTCTAACCCTAACCCTAACCCTAAATTCCCGACTCTAACCCTAACCCTAACCCTAACCCTAAATTCGCGCCTCCCGACTCTAACCCTAACCCTAACCCTAACCCTAACCCTAACCCTAACCCTAAATTCGCCTCCCGACTCTAACCCTAAATTCGCCTCCCGACTCCCGACTCTAACCCTAAATTCGCGCCTCCCGACTCTAACCCTAAATTCGCCTCCCGACTCTAACCCTCCCGACCCCCGACTCTAACCCTAACCCTAACCCTAACCCTAACCCGACTCTATCTAACCCTAAATTCGCGCCTCCCGACTCTAACCCTAACCCTAAATTCGCCTCCCGACTCTAACCCTAAATTCGCCTCCCGACTCTAACCCTAACCCTAACCCTAAATTCGCGCCTCCCGACTCTAACCCTAACCCTAAATTCGCGCTCTAACCCTAACCCTAAATTCGCCTCCCGCCTCCCGACTCTAACCCTAACCCTAAATTCGCGCACCCTAAAATTCGCGCTGCCTCCCGACCCTAAATTCGCGCCTCCCGACTCCCGACTCTAACCCTAACCCTAAATTCGCTGCCTCCCGACTCTAACCCTAAAATGCGCCCGACTCCCGACTCTAACCCTAACCCTAACCCTAACCCTAAATTCGCCTCCCGACTCTAACCCTAAATTCGCGCCTCCCGACTCTAACCCTAAATTCGCTGCCTCCCGACTCTAACCCTAAATTCGCTCTAACCCTGCCTCCCGACTCTAAATTCGCGCCTCCCGACCCTAACCCTAACCCTAACCCTAAGCCTCCCGACTCTAACCCTAAATGCGCCTCCCGACTCTAACCCTAACCCGACTCTAACCCTAAATTCGCTCTAACCCTAAATTCGCGCCTCCCGACTCTAACCCTAAATGCCTCCCGACTCTAACCCTAACCCTAAATTCGCGCTGCCTCCCGACTCCCGACTCTAACCCTAACCCTAAATGCCTCCCGACTCTAAATTCGCGCGCTCCCGACTCTAACCCTAAATTCGCGCCTCCCGACTCTAACCCTAAATTCGCTGCCTCCCGACTCCCGACTCCCGACTCCCGACTCTAACCCTAACCCTAACCCTAACCCTAACCCTAACCCTAACCCTAAATTCGCCTCCCGACCCGGCTCTAACCCTAACCCTAAATGCGCTGCCTCCCGACTCTAACCCTAAAATGCGCTGCCTCCCGACTCCCGACTCTAACCCTAAATTCGCGCTCTAACCCTAACCCTAAATTCGCCTCCCGACTCTATCTAACCCTAACCCTAACCCTAAATTCGCGACTCTAACCCTAAATGCCTCCCGACTCCCGACTCTAACCCTAACCCAACCCTAAATGCGCACCCTAACCCTAACCCTAACCCTAAATTCGCGCTCTAACCCTAACCCTAAATTCGCGCCTCCCGACTCTAACCCTAACCCTAACCCTAAATTCGCGCCTCCCGACTCTAACCCTAACCCTAACCCTAATGCCTCCCGACTCTAACCCTAAATGCGCTGCCTCCCGACTCTAACCCTAACCCTAAATGCGCGCCTCCCGACTCTAACCCTAACCCTAACCCTAAATACGCGCGCGCGCGCGCCCGACTCTAACCCTAACTCTAACCCTAACCCTAACCCTAACCCTAAATGCCTCCCGACTCTAACCCTAAAATGCGCGCCTCCCGACTCTAACCCTAACCCTAACCCTAAATGCCTCCCGACTCTATCTAACCCTAACCCTAACCCTAACCCTAACTCTAACCCTAACCCTAACCCTAACCCTAACCCTAACCCTAACCCTAACCCTAAAAGCCTCCCGACTCTAACCCTAACCCTAAATGCGCCTCCCGACTCTAACCCTAACCCTAAATTCTGCCTCCCGACTCTAAATTCGCCTCCCGACTCTATCAAGCCTCCCGACTCTAACCCTAACCCTAACCCTAACCCTAACCCTAACCCTAACCCTAACCCTAACCCTAACCCTAACCCTAAATTCTGCCTCCCGACTCTAACCCTAAATTCTGCCTCCCGACTCTATCTAACCCTAACCCTAACCCTAACCCTAACCCTAACCCTAAATCTAACCCTAAATGCGCTGCCTCCCTGCCTCCCGACTCTAACCCTAACCCTAACCCTAACCCTAACCCTAACCCTAACCCTAACCCTAAATGCGCCTCCCGACTCCCGACTCTAACCCTAACCCTAAATGCCTCCCGACTCTAACCCTAAATGCCTCCCGACTCCCGACTCTAACCCTAACCCTAACCCTAAATTCGCGCTCTAACCCTAACCCTAAATGCCTCCCGACTCTAACCCTAACCCTAACCCTAACCCTAACCCTAAATTCGCCTCCCGACTCTAACCCTAACCCTAACCCTAACCCTAACCCTAAATTCGCTGCCTCCCGACCCTAACCCTAACCCTAACCCTAAATCTAACCCTAAATGCCTCCCGACTCTAACCCTAACCCTAACCCTAACCCTAAATGCCTCCCGACTCTAACCCTAACCCTAACCCTAACCCTAAATTCGCCTCCCGCCTCCCGACTCCCGACTCTAAATTCCTGCCTCCCTGCCTCCCGACTCTAACCCTAACCCTAACCCTAACCCTAACCCTAACCCTAACCCTAACCCTAACCCTAACCCTAACCCTAACCCTAAATGCGCGCTCTAACCCTAACCCTAACCCTAACCCTAACCCTAACCCTAACCCTAACCCTAACCCTAACCCTAAATGCGCCTCCCGACTCTAACCCTAACCCTAACCCTAACCCTAACCCTAACCCTAACCCTAACCCTAACCCAACCCTAACCCTAAATTCGCCTCCCGACTCTAACCCTAACCCTAACCCTAACCCTAAATGCCTCCCGACTCTAACCCTAAATGCCTCCCGACTCTAACCCTAACCCTAAATGCCTCCCGACTCTAACCCTAACCCTAACCCTAACCCTAACCCTAACCCTAACCCTAAATGCCTCCCGACTCTAACCCTAACCCTAACCCTAACCCTAACCCTAACCCTAACCCTAACCCTAACCCTAACCCTAAATTCGCACTCTAACCCTAACCCTAACCCTAAATGCCTCCCGACTCTAACCCTAACCCTAACCCTAACCCTAACCCTAACCCTAAATGCCTCCCGACTCTAACCCTAACCCTAACCCTAACCCTAACCCTAAATTCGCGCCTCCCGACTCTAACCCTAACCCTAACCCTAAATGCGCTGCCTCCCGACTCTAACCCTAACCCTAACCCTAACCCTAAATGCCTCCCGACTCTAACCCTAACCCTAAATGCCTCCCGACTCCCGCCTCCCGACTCCCGACTCTGCCTCCCGACTCCCGACTCTAACCCTAACCCTAACCCTAACCCTAACCCTAACCCTAAATGCTTCTGCCTCCCGCCTCCCGACTCTAACCCTAACCCTAACCCTAAACCCTAAATTCGCGCTCCCGACTCTGCCTCCCGACTCTAACCCTAACCCTAACCCTAAATGCCTCCCGACTCTAACCCTAAATGCGCCTCCCGACTCTAACCCTAACCCTAAATGCCTCCCGACTCTAACCCTAAATGCCTCCCGCCTCCCGACTCTAACCCTAACCCTAACCCTAACCCGACTCTAACCCTAACCCTAACCCTAACCCTAAATTCACTGCCTCCCGACTCTAACCCTAACCCTAACCCTAACCCTAACCCTAACCCTAACCCTAACCCTGCCTCCCGACTCTAACCCTAACCCTAACCCTAAATGCGCTGCCTCCCGACTCTAACCCTAACCCTAACCCTAACCCTAAATGTGCCTCCCGACTCCCGACTCCCGCCTCCCGACTCTAACCCTAACCCTAACCCTAACCCTAACCCTAACCCCCGACTCTAACCCTAAATGCCTCCCGACATCTAACCCTAACCCTAACCCTAACCCTAACCCTAACCCTAACCCTAACCCTCCCGACTCTAACCCTAACCCTAACCCTAACCCTAACCCTAACCCTAAATGCCTCCCGACTCTAACCCTAACCCTAAATGCCTCCCGACTCTAACCCTAACCCTAAATGCCTCCCGACTCTAACCCGACTCTAACCCTAACCCTAACCCTAAATGCCTCCCGACTCTAACCCTAACCCTAAATGCGCCTCCCGACTCTAACCCTAACCCTAACCCTAACCCTAACCCTAACCCTAACCCGACTCTGCCTCCCGCCTCCCGACTCTAACCCTAACCCTAACCCTAACCCTAAATGCCTCCCGACTCTAACCCTAACCCTAACCCTAACCCTAACCCTAACCCTAACCCTAAATACGCGCGCTGCCTCCCGACTCACCCTAACCCTAAATGCACGCTCTAACCCTAACCCTAACCCTAAACCCTAACCCTAACCCTAACCCTAACCCTAACCCTAACCCTAACCCTAACCCTAACCCTAACCCTAACCCTAACCCTAACCCTAACCCTAACCCTAACCCTAACCCTAACCCTAACCCTAACCCTAACCCTAACCCTAACCCTAACCCTAACCCTAACCCTAACCCTAACCCTAACCCTAACCCTAACCCTAACCACCCTAACCCGACTCCCGACTCTAACCCTAAATGCGCCTCCCGACTCTAACCCTAACCCTAACCCTAACCCTAACCCTAACCCTAACCCTAACCCTAACCCTAACCCTAACCCTAAACCCTAACCCTAACCCTAACCCTAACCCTAAATGCCTCCCGACTCTAACCCTAACCCTAACCCTAACCCTAACCCTAACCCTAACCCTAACCCTCCCGACTCTAACCCTAAATGCGCCTCCCGACTCTGCCTCCCGACTCCCGACTCCCTGCCTCCCGACTCTATCTAACCCTAAATGCCTCCCGACTCTAACCCTAACCCTAACCCTAACCCTAACCCTAACCCTAAATGCCTCCCGACTCTAACCCTAACCCTAACCCTAAATGCCTCCCGACTCTAACCCTAACCCTAACCCCCGACTCTGCCTCCCGACTCTAACCCTAACCCTAAATGCCTCCCGACTCTAACCCTAACCCTAACCCTAACCCTAAATTCTGCCTCCCGACTCTAACCCTAAATGCCTCCCGACTCTAACCCTAAATACTCCCGCCTCCCGACTCTAACCCTAACCCTAACCCTAACCCTAACCCTAACCCTAAATGCCTCCCGACTCTAACCCTAACCCTAACCCTAAATTCGCGCCTCCCGACTCTAACCCTAACCCTAACCCTAAATGCGTGCCTCCCGACTCTAACCCTAACCCTAACCCTAACCCTAAATGCGCGCCTCCCGACTCTATCTAACCCTAACCCTAACCCTAAATGCGCCTCCCGACTCCCGACTCTAACCCTAAATGCCTCCCGACTCTAACCCTAACCCTAACCCTAACCCTAACCCTAAATGCCTCCCGACTCTAACCCTAAATACGCGCGCCTCCCGACTCTATCTAACCCTAACCCTAACCCTAAATGCCTCCCGACTCTAACCCTAACCCTAACCCTAACCCTAACCCTAAATTCGCCTCCCGACTCTAACCCTAACCCTAAATGCGCGGCTCTAACCCTAAATTCGCGCTGCCTCCCGACTCTAACCCTAACCCTAACCCTAAATTCGCCTCCCGACTCCCGACTGCCTCCCGACTCTGCCTCCCGACTCCCGACTCTGCCTCCCGACTCCCGCCTCCCTGCCTCCCGACTCCCGACTCTAACCCTAACCCTAACCCTAACCCTAAATTCTGCCTCCCGACTCTAACCCTAAATGCCTCCCGACTCTAACCCTAACCCTAACCCTAACCCTAACCCTAACCCTAACCCTAACCCTAAATTCTGCCTCCCGACCCTAACCCTAACCCTAAATTCGCGCCTCCCGACTGCCTCCCGCCTCCCGACTCTAACCCTAA
This sequence comes from Dasyurus viverrinus, assembly GCA_020854095.1. NCBI lineage: Eukaryota > Metazoa > Chordata > Mammalia > Dasyuromorphia > Dasyuridae > Dasyurus > Dasyurus viverrinus. The sequence continues at coordinate 4,263,972 of CM037003.1, read as the reverse complement.
ATGCCTCCCGACTCTAACCCTAACCCTAACCCGACTCTAACCCTAAATGCCTCCCGACTCTAACCCTAAATGCCTCCCTGCCTCCCGACTCCCGACTCCCGACTCTAACCCTAACCCTAACCCTAACCCTAACCCTAACCCTAACCCTAACCCTAACCCTAACCCTAACCCTAACCCTAACCCTAACCCTAAATGCCTCCCGACTCTAACCCTAACCCTAACCCTAACCCTAACCCTAACCCTAACCCTAAATGCCTCCCGACTCTATCTAACCCTAACCCTAACCCTAACTCCCGACTCCCGACTCCCGACTCCCCCCGACTCCCGACTCTAACCCTAACCCTAACCCTAACCCTAACCCTAAATGCCTCCCGACTCTGCCTCCCGACTCTAACTCTAACCCTAAATGCACCCTAACCCTAACCCTAACCCTAAATGCCTCCCGACTCCCGACTCCCTGCCTCCCGACTCCCGACTCTATCTAACCCTAACCCTAACCCTAACCCTAACCCTAAATGCGCACCTGCCTCCCGCCTCCCGCCTCCCGCCTCCCTGCCTCCCGACTCTAACCCTAAATGCCTCCCGACTCTAACCCTAACCCTAAATGCCTCCCGACTCTGCCTCCCGACTCTAACCCTAACCCTAACCCTAACCCTAACCCTAACCCTAACCCTAACCCTAACCCTAACCCTAAATGCCTCCCGACTCTAACCCTAACCCTAACCCTAACTCTAACCCTAACCCTAACCCTAACCCTAAATGCGCTGCCTCCCGACTCCCGACTCTAACCCTAACCCTAACCCTAAATGCTCTAACCCTAACCCTAACCCTAACCCTAACCCTAACCCTAACCCTAACCCTAACCCTAACCCTAACCCTGCCTCCCGACTCTAACCCTAACCCTGCCTCCCGACTCCCGACTCTAACCCTAACCCTAAATGCGCTGCCTCCCGACTCTGCCTCCCGACTCTAACCCTAACCCTAACCCTAACCCTAAATTCGCGCCTCCCGACTCTAACCCTAAACCCTAACCCTAACCCTAACCCTAACCCTGCCTCCCGACTCTAACCCTAAATTCGCCTCCCGACTCTAACCCTAACCCTAACCCTAACCCTAACCCTAACCCTAACCCTAACCCTAACCCTAAACTCTAACCCTAAATGCCTCCCGACTCTAACCCTAAATGCCTCCCGACTCCCGACTCTAACCCTAACCCTAACCCTAACTCTAACCCTAACCCTAACCCTAACCCTAACCCTAACCCTAAATTCGCGCCTCCCGCCTCCCGACTCTAACCCTAACCCTAAATTCGCGCTGCCTCCCGACTCTAACCCTAAATTCGCCTCCCGACTCTAACCCTAACCCTAACCCTAAATGCCTGCCTCCCGACTCTAACCCTAACCCTAACCCTAACCCTAAATGCCTCCCGACTCTAACCCTAACCCTAACCCTAACCCTAACCCTAACCCTAACCCTAAATGCGCGCCTCCCGACTCTAACCCTAACCCTAACCCTAACCCTAACCCTAAATGCCTCCCGACTCCCGACCCTAACCCTAAATGCCTCCCGACTCTAACCCTAACCCTAACCCTAACCCTAAATTCGCTGCCTCCCGACTCCCGACTCTAACACTCTAACCCTAACCCTAAATGCGCGCCTCCCGACTCTACCCTAACCCTAACCCTAACCCTGCCTCCCGACTCCCGACTCTAACCCTGCCTCCCGACTCCCGACTCTGCCTCCCTGCCTCCCTGCCTCCCGACTCTAACCCTAACCCTAACCCTAACCCTAAATTCGTGCCTCCCGACTCTAACCCTAACCCTAAATTCGCTCCCTAAATGCCTCCCGACTCTGCCTCCCGACTCCCGACTCTAACCCTAACCCTAACCCTAACCCTAACCCTAACCCTAACCCTAACCCTAACCCTAACCCTAACCCTAACCCTAACCCTAACCCTAACCCTAACCCTAACCCTAACCCTAACCCTAACCCTAACCCTAACCCTAACCCTAACCCTAACCCTAACCCTAACCCTAACCCTAACCCTAACCCTAACCCTAACCCTAACCCTAACCCTAACCCTAACCCTAACCCTAAATTCGCGCTGCCTCCCGACTCTAACCCTAAATGCCTCCCGACTCTAACCCTAACCCTAACCCTAACCCTAAATTCGCGCCTCCCGACTCTGCCTCCCGACTCTAACCCTAACCCTAACCCTAACCCTAACCCTAACTCTAACCCTAACCCTAACCCTAACCCTAACCCTAACCCTAACCCTAACCCTAACCCTAACCCTAACCCTAACCCTAACCCTAAAAATGCCTCCCGACTCTAACCCTAACCCTAACCCTAACCCTAACCCTAACCCTAACCCTAAATTCGCCTCCCGGCTCTAACCCTAACCCTAACCCTAACCCTAACCCTAACCCTAACCCTAAATGCCTCCCGACTCTGCCTCCCGACTCTAACCCTAACCCTAACCCTAACCCTAACCCTAACCCTAACCCTAAATCTAACCCTAACCCTAACCCTAACCCTAACCCTAACCCTAACCCTAAATGCCTCCCGACTCTAACCCTAACCCCCCGACTCTAACCCTAACCCTAAAATTCGCGCCTCCCGACTCTGCCTCCCGACTCTGCCTCCCGACTCCCTGCCTCCCGACTCCCGACTCCCGACTCTAACCCTAACCCTAACCCTAAAATGCCTCCCGACTCTAACCCTAACCCTAACCCTAAATGCCTCCCGACTCCTGCCTCCCGACTCTAACCCTAAAATGCCTCCCGACTCTAACCCTAAATGCCTCCCGACTCTAACCCTAAATGCGCCTCCCGACTCTAACCCTAAATTCGCCTCCCGCCTCCCGACTCCCGACTCTAACCCTAAATTCTGCCTCCCGACTCTAACCCTAACCCTAACCCTAAATTCGCGCCTCCCGACTCTAACCCTAACCCTAAATTCGCCTCCCGACTCCCGACTCTAACCCTAACCCTAACTCTAACCCTAACCCTAAATTCGCGCTGCCTCCCGACTCTAACCCTAACCCTAAATTGCCTCCCGACTCTAACCCTAACCCTAACCCTAAATGCGCGCTGCCTCCCGACTCTAACCCTAACCCTAACCCTAACCCTAACCCTAACCCTAACCCTAAATGCCTCCCGACTCTAACCCTAACCCTAACCCTAACCCTAACCCTAAATGCCTCCCGACTCTAACCCTAACCCTAACCCTAACCCTAACCCTAACCCTAACCCTAACCCTAACCCTAACCCTAACCCTAACCCTAACCCTAACCCTAACCCTAAATGCGCCTCCCGACTCTAACCCTAACCCTAACTCTAACCCTAACCCTAAATGCCTCCCGACTCTAACCCTAACCCTAACCCTAAATGCCTCCCGACTCTAACCCTAACCCTAACCCTAACCCTAACCCTAACCCTAAATTCGCCTCCCGACTCTAACCCTAAATGCCTCCCGACTCTAACCCTAACCCTAAATGCCTCCCGACTCCCGACTCTGCCTCCCGACTCTGCCTCCCGACTCTAACCCTAACCCTAACCCTAAATTCCCCGACTCTAACCCTAACCCTAACCCTAAATTCGCTGCCTCCCGACTCTAACCCTAAAATGCCTCCCGACTCTAACCCTAACCCTAAATGCGCTGCCTCCCGACTCTAAATTCGCTCCCGACTCCCGCCTCCCGACTCTAACCCTAACCCTAAATGCGCGCTGCCTCCCGACTCTAACCCTAACCCTAACCCTAACCCTAACCCTAACCCTAACCCTAACCCTAACCCTAACCCTAACCCTAAATGCCTCCCGACTCTAACCCTAACCCTAAATTCGCGCTCCCGACTCTAACCCTAACCCTAACCCGACTCTAACCCTAACCCTAACCCTAAATGCGCTGCCTCCCGACTCTAACCCTAACCCTAAATGCGCGCTCTAACCCTAACCCTAACCCTAAATGCCTCCCGACTCTAACCCTAACCCTAAATTCCCTAACCCTAAATTCGCGCCTCCCGACTCCCGACTCTAACCCTAACCCTAACCCTAACCCTAAATGCCTCCCGACTCTAAATGCCTCCCGACTCTAACCCTAACCCTAACCCTAAATTCGCGCCTCCCGACTCTAACCCTAAATGCCTCCCGACTCTAACCCTAAATTCGCCTCCCGACTCTAACCCTAACCCTAACCCTAACCCTAACCCTAACCCTAACCCTAACCCTAACCCTAACCCTAACCCTAACCCTAACCCTAACCCTAACCCTAACCCTAACCCTAACCCTAACCCTAACCCTAACCCTAACCCTAAATCTAACCCTAACCCTAACCCTAACCCTAACCCTAACCCTAACCCTAACCCTAACCCTAACCCTAACCCTAACCCTAACCCTAACCCTAACCCTAACCCTAAATGCGCGCCTCCCGACTCTAACCCTAACCCTAACCCTAACCCTAAATGCCTGCCTCCCGACTCTGCCTCCCGACTCCCTGCCTCCCGACTCCCGACTCTAACCCTAACCCTAACCCTAACCCTAACCCTAACCCTAACCCTAACCCTAACCCTAACCCTAACCCTAAATTCTGCCTCCCGACTCTAACCCGACTCTAACCCTAACCCTAACCCGACTCTAACCCTAACCCTAACCCTAACCCTAACCCTAACCCTAACCCTAACCCTAACCCTAACCCTAACCCTAACCCTAACCCTAACCCTAACCCTAACCCTAAATGCGCCTCCCGACTCCCGCCTCCCGCCTCCCGACTCTGCCTCCCGACTCTAACCCTAACCCTAACCCTAACCCTAACCCTAACCCGACTCTAACCCTAAATTCTGCCTCCCGACTCTAACCCTAACCCTAAATGCCTCCCGACTCTAACCCTAACCCTAACCCTAAATTCGCGCTAACCCTAACCCTAACCCTAACCCTCCCGACTCCCGACTCTCTAACCCTAACCCTAACCCTAACCCTAACCCTAAAATGCGCCTCCCGACTCTAACTCTAACCCTAACCCTAACCCTAAATGCCTCCCGACTCTAACCCTAACTCTAACTCTAACCCTAAATTCTGCCTCCCGACTCTGCCTCCCGACTCTAACCCTAACCCTAACCCTAAATTCACCCTAACCCTAACCCTAACCCTAACCCTAAATCCGACTCCCGACTCCCGACTCTGCCTCCCGACTCTAACCCTAACCCTAACCCTACCCTGCCTCCCGACTCCCGACTCCTGCCTCCCGACTCTAACCCTAACCCTAACCCTAACCCTAACCCTAACCCTAACCCTAACCCTAAATGCCTCCCGACTCTAACCCTAAATGCGCGCCTCCCGACTCTAACCCTAACCCTAACCCTAACCCTAAATTCGTGCGCTCCCTGCCTCCCGCCTCCCGACTCTAACCCTAACCCTAACCCTAACCCTAAATGCCTCCCGACTCTAACCCTAACCCTAACCCTAACCCTAACCCTAACCCTAACCCTAACCCTAACCCTAACCCTAACCCTAACCCTAAATTCGCGCCTCCCGACTCTAACCCTAAATGCGCGCTCTAACCCTAACCCTAACCCTAACCCTAACCCTAACCCTAACCCTAACCCTAACCCTAACCCTAACCCTAACCCTAACCCTAACCCTAAATTCGCACCCTAACCCTAAATGCCTCCCGACTCTAACCCTAACCCTAACCCTAACCCTAACCCTAACCCTAAATGCGCGCTGCCTCCCGACTCTAACCCTAACCCTAACCCTAACCCTAACCCTAACCCTAAATTCGCGCTGCCTCCCGACCCTAACCCTAACCCTAACCCTAACCCTAACCCTAACCCTAAATTCTGCCTCCCTGCCTCCCGACTCCCTGCCTCCCGACTCTAACCCTAACCCTAACCCTAACCCTAACCCTAACCCTAACCCGACTCTAACCCTAACCCTAACCCTAACCCTAACCCTAACCCTAACCCTAAATGCCTCCCGACTGCCTCCCGACTCCCGACTCTAACCCTAACCCTAACCCTAAATGCGCGCACACTCTAACCCTAACCCTAACCCTAACCCTAACCCTAACTCCCACCCTAAGCCTCCCGACTCCCGACTCTGCCTCCCGACTCCCTGCCTCCCGACTCTAACCCTAACCCTAAATTCGCGCCTCCCGACTCTAACCCTAACCCTAACCCTAACCCTAACCCTAACCCTAACCCTAACCCTAACCCTAACCCTAACCCTAAATTCGCGCCTCCCGACTCCCGACTCTAACCCTAACCCTAACCCTAACCCTAACCCTAACCCTAACCCTAACCCTAACCCTAACCCTAACCCTAACCCTAAATGCCTCCCGACTCTAACCCTAACCCTAAATTCGCTGCCTCCCGACTCTGCCTCCCGACTCTAACCCTAACCCTAAATGCCTCCCGACTCTAACCCTAACCCTAAATGCGCGCCTCCCGACTCTAACCCTAACCCTAACCCTAACCCTAACCCTAACCCTAACCCAAAATGCCCTAACCCTAAATGCCTCCCGACTCTAACCCTAACCCTAACCCTAACCCTAACCCTAAATGCCTCCCGACTCTAAATTCGCGCTGCCTCCCGACTCTAACCCTAACCCTAACCCTAACCCTAAATTCGCGCCTCCCGACTCCCGACTCTAACCCTAACCCTAACCCTAACCCTAACCCTAACCCTAACCCTAACCCTAACCCTAACCCTAACCCTAACCCTAACCCTAACCCTAACCCTAACCCTAACCCTAACCCTAAATTCGCCTCCCGACTCTAACCCTAACCCTCCCGACTCTAACCCTAACCCTAAATTCGCGCCTCCCGACTCCCGACTCTAACCCTAACCCTAACCCTAAATTCGCCTCCCGACTCTAACCCTAAACTCTAACCCTAACCCTAACCCAACTCTAAATTCGCGCTAAATGCCTCCCGACTCTAACCCTAACCCTAACCCTAAATTCGCCCTAACCCTAACCCTAAATGCCTCCCGACTCTAACCCTAAATGCGCCTCCCGACTCCCGACTCTAACCCTAACCCTAACCCTAAATTCGCCTCCCGCCTCCCGACTCTAACCCTAAATTCGCCTCCCGACTCTAACCCTAACCCTAACCCTAACCCTAACCCTAAATTCGCGCTGCCTCCCGACTCCCGACTCTAACCCTAACCCTAACCCTAACCCTAACCCTAACCCTAACCCTAACCCTAACCCTAACCCTAACCCTAACCCTAACCCTAACCCTAACCCTAACCCTAACCCTAACCCTAACCCTAACCCTAACCCTAACCCTAACCCTAACCCTAACCCTAACCCTAACCCTAACCCTAACCCTAACCCTAACCCTAACCCTAACCCTAACCCTAACCCTAAATTCGCGCCTCCCGACTCTAACCCTAACCCTAAATGCCTCCCGACTCTAACCCTAACCCTAACCCTAACCCTAACCCTAACCCTAACCCTAACCCTAACCCTAACCCTAACCCTAACCCTAAATTCGCCTCCCGACTCTAACCCTAACCCTAACCCTAAATTCGCCTCCCGACTCTAACCCTAACCCTAACCCTAACCCTAACCCTAACCCTAAACCCTAACCCTAACCCTAACCCTAACCCTAACCCTAACCCTAAATTCTGCCTCCCGACTCTAACCCTAACCCTAAATGCCTCCCGACTCTAACCCTAACCCTAACCCTAACCCTAACCCTAACCCTAACCCTAACCCTAACCCTAACCCTAACCCTAACCCTAACTCTAACCCTAACCCTAACCCTAACCCTAACCCTAACCCTAACCCTAAATTCCCGACTCTAACCCTAACCCTAACTCTAACCCTAACCCTAACCCTAACCCTAAATGCGCCTCCCGACTCTAACCCTAACCCTAAATGCCTCCCGACTCTGCCTCCCGACTCCCGCCTCCCGACTCTAACCCTAACCCTAACCCTAACCCCAACCCTAACCCTAACCCTAACCCTAACCCGACTCTAACCCAACCCTAACCCTAACCCTAACCCTAAATTCGCCTCCCGACTCTAACCCTGCCTCCCGACTCTAACCCTAACCCTAACCCTAACCCTGCCTCCCGACTCTAACCCTAACCCTAACCCTAACCCTAACCCTAACCCTAACCCTAACCCTAACCCTAACCCTAACTCTAACCCTAAATTCGCACCCTAAACCCTAACCCTAACCCTAACCCTAAATGCCTCCCGACTCCCGACTCTAACCCTAACCCTAACCCTAACCCTAACCCTAACTCCCGACTCTAAATGCCTCCCGACTCCCCGACTCTAACCCTAACCCTAAATGCGCCTCCCGACTCCCGACTCTAACCCTAACCCTAACCCTAACCCTAACCCTAAATGCGCGCTGCCTCCCGACTCTAACCCTAACCCTAACCCTAACCCTAACCCTAACCCTAAATTCGCCTCCCGCCTCCCGACTCTAACCCTAACCCTAACCCTAACCCTAAATGCGCGCCTCCCGACTCCCGACTCTAACCCTAACCCTAACCCTGCCTCCCGACTCCCGACTCCCGCCTCCCGACTCTAACCCTAACCCTAACCCTAACCCTAACCCTAACCCTAACCCTAAATTCGCGCCTCCCGACTCTAACCCTAACCCTAACCCTAAATCTAACCCTAACCCTAACCCTAACCCTAAATTCGCCCTAAATTCGCCTCCCGACTCTAACCCTAACCCTAACCCTAAATGCCTCCCGACTCTAACCCTAACCCTAACCCTAACCCTAAATTCGCGCCTCCCGACTCTAACCCTAACCCTAAATTCGCGCCTCCCGACTCTAACCCTAAATGCGCGCTGCCTCCCGACTCTGCCTCCCGACTCTAACCCTAAATCTAACCCTAACCCTAACCCTAAATTCGCCTCCCGACTCTAACCCTAACCCTAAATGCGCCTCCCGACTCTAACCCCGACTCTAACCCTAAATTCGCGCCTCCCGACTCTAACCCTAAATGCCTCCCGACTCTAACCCTAAATTCGTGCCTCCCGACTCTAACCCTAACCCTAACCCTAACCCTAAATTCGCCTCCCGACTCTAACCCTAACCCTAACCCTAAATGCGCTGCCTCCCGACTCTATCTAACCCTAAATGCGCCTCCCGACTCTAACCCTAACCCTAAATGCGCACCCTAACCCTAACCCTAACCCAACTCCCGACTCCCGACTCTAACCCTAACCCTAACCCTAACCCTAACCCTAACCCTAACCCTAAATTCGCGCCTCCCGACTCTAACCCTAACCCTAACCCTAACCCTAACCCTAAATTCGCGCCTCCCGACCCTAACCCTAAATTCCCGACTCTAACCCGACTCTAACCCTAACCCTAAATGCCTCCCGACTCTAACCCTAACCCGACTCCCGACTCTAACCCTAAATTCGCTGCCTCCCGACTCTAACCCTAACCCAACTCTAACCCTAACCCTAACCCTAACCCTAAATGCCTCCCGACTCTAACCCTAAATTCGCACCCTAACCCTAAATGCCTCCCGACTCTAACCCTAACCCGACTCTAACCCTAAATGCGCGCGCCTCCCGACTCCCGACTCCCGACTCTAACCCTAACCCTAACCCTAACCCTAACCCTCCCGACCCTAAATTCGCGCCTCCCGACTCTAACCCTAACCCTAACCCTAAATTCGCGCACTCTAACCCTAACCCTAACCCTAAATTCGCGCCTCCCGACTCTAACCCTAACCCTAAATTCGCGCCTCCCGACTCTAACCCTAAATTCGCTGCCTCCCGACTCTAACCCTAAATTCGCGCTGCCTCCCGACTCTAACCCTAACCCTCCCGACTCTAACCCTAAATTTGCCTCCCGACTCTAACCCTAAATTCGCGCCTCCCGACTCTAACCCTAAATTCGCCTCCCGACTCCCGACTCTAACCCTAACCCTAACCCGCCTCCCGACTCTAACCCTAAACCCTAACCCTAAATTCGCGCCTCCCGACTCTAACCCTAAATTCGTGCCTCCCGACTCTAACCCTAACCCTAACCCTAACCCTAACCCTAACCCTAAATTCGCCTCCCGCCTCCCGACTCTAACCCTAAATGCGCTGCCTCCCGACTCTAACCCTGCCTCCCGACTCTAACCCTAACCCTAACCCCCGACTCTAACCCTAACCCTAACCCTAACCCTAACCCGACTCTAACCCTAAATGCCTCCCGACTCCCGACTCTAACCCTAACCCTAACCCTAACCCTAAATTCGCGCCTCCCGACTCTAACCCTAACCCTAAATTCGCTGCCTCCCGACTCTAACCCTAACCCTAAATTCGCGCCTCCCGACTCTAACCCTAACCCTAAATTCGCGCCTCCCGACTCCCGACTCTAACCCTAACCCTAAATTCGCGCTGCCTCCCGACTCTAACCCTAACCCTCCCGACTCTAACCCTAACCCTAACCCTAACCCTAACCCTAAATTCGCCTCCCGACTCTAACCCTAACCCTAACCCTAACTCTAACCCTAAATTCGCGCCTCCCGACTCTAACCCTAACCCTAACCCTAACCCTAACCCTAAATTCCCGACTCCCGACTCTAACCCTAACCCTAAATTCGCGCCTCCCGACTCTAACCCTAACTCTAACCCTAAATCTAACCCGACTCTAACCCTAAATGCGCGCCTCCCGACTCTAACCCTAAATGCCTCCCGACTCTAACCCTAACCCTAAATTCGCCTCCCGACTCCCGACTCTAACCCTAACCCTAACCCTAACCCTAACCCTAACCCTAACCCTAACCCTAAATTCGCGCTCTAACCCTAACCCTAACCCTAACCCTAACCCTAAATTCGCGCCTCCCGACTCTAACCCTAAATTCGTGCCTCCCGACTCTAACCCTAACCCTAACCCTAACCCTAAATTCGCGCCTCCCGACTCTAACCCTAAATTCGTGCCTCCCGACTCTAACCCTAAATTCGCGCTCTAACCCTAACCCTAAATGCCTCCCGACTCTAACCCTAACCCTAAATTCGCGCTCTAACCCTAACCCTAACCCTATCAAGTCCTGCCTCCCGACTCTAACCCTAACCCTAAATTCGCCTCCCGACTCTAACCCTAACCCTAACCCTAAATTCGCTAACCCTAACCCTAACCCTAACCCTAACCCTAACCCGACTCTAACCCTAACCCTAACCCTAACCCTAACCCTAACCCTAACCCTAACCCTAACCCTAACCCTAACCCTAACCCTAACCCTAACCCTAAATTCGCACCCTAACCCTAACCCTAAATTCGCGCTAACCCTAACCCTAACCCTAACCCTAACCCTAACCCTAACCCTAACCCTAACCCTAACCCTAACCCTAACCCTAACCCTAACCCTAACCCTAACCCTAACCCTAACCCTAACCCTAACCCTAACCCTAACCCTAACCCTAACCCTAACCCTAACCCTAACCCTAACTCTAACTCTAACTCTAACTCTAACCCTAACCCTAACCCTAACCCTAACCCT
>CM037003.1:4232500-4247500 GCA_020854095.1 Dasyurus viverrinus | reverse complement strand
AACCCTAACCCTAACCCTAACCCTAACCCTAAATTCTGCCTCCCGACTCTAACCCTAACCCTAACCCTAACCCTAACCCTAACCCTAACCCTAACCCTAAATCTAACCCTAACCCTAACCCTAACCCTAACCCTAAATTCGCCTCCCGACTCTAACCCTAACCCTAACCCTAAATTCGCACTCTAACCCTAAATGCCTCCCGACTCTAACCCTAACCCTAACCCTAACCCGACTCCCGACTCTAACCCTAACCCTAACCCTAACCCTAAATGCGCACCCTAACCCTAACCCTAACCCTAACCCTAACCCTAACCCTAAATTCGCTGCCTCCCGACTCTAACCCTAACCCTAACCCTAACCCTAACCCTAACCCGACTCTAACCCTAACCCTAAATGCCTCCCGACTCTAACCCTAAATGCGCCTCCCGACTCTAACCCTAACCCTAACCCTAACCCTAACCCTAACCCTAAATTCGCGCCTCCCGACTCTAACCCTAACCCTAACCCGACTCTAACCCTAAATTCGCGCCTCCCGACTCTAACCCTAACCCTAACCCTAAATGCCTCCCGACTCTAACCCTAACCCTAACCCGACTCTAACCCTAAATGCGCGCCTCCCGACTCTAACCCTAACCCTAAATGCCTCCCGACTCTAACCCGACTCCCGACTCTAACCCTAACCCTAAATGCCTCCCGACTCTAACCCTAACCCTAACCCTAAATTCGCCTCCCGACTCTAACCCTAAATGCCTCCCGACTCTAACCCTAACCCTAAATTCGCGCTGCCTCCCGACTCTAACCCTAAATGCGCCTCCCGACTCTAACCCTAAATTCGCGCCTCCCGACTCTAACCCTAACCCTAACCCTAACCCTAAATGCCTCCCGACTCTAACCCTAACCCGACTCCCGACTCTAACCCTAACCCTAACCCTAACCCTAAATGCCTCCCGACTCTAACCCTAACCCTAACCCTAACCCTAACCCTAACCCTAAATGCCTCCCGACTCTAACCCTAAATTCGCGCCTCCCGACTCTAACCCTAAATGCCCGACTCTAACCCTAACCCTAAATTCGCCTCCCGACTCTAACCCTAACCCTAAATGCGCCTCCCGACTCTAACCCTAACCCTAACCCTAAATTCGCGCCTCCCGCCTCCCGACTCTAACCCTAAATGCCCGACTCTAACCCTCCCGACTCTAACCCTAAATGCACGCGCGCCTCCCGACTCTAACCCTAAATTCGCGCCTCCCGACTCTAACCCTAACCCTAACCCTAACCCTAAATGCCCTAAATTCGCGCTGCCTCCCGACTCTAACCCTAACCCTAAATTCGCGCCTCCCGACTCTAACCCTAAATGCCTCCCGACTCTAACCCTAACCCTAACCCTAACCCAACCCTAACCCTAAATGCCTCCCGACTCTAACCCTAACCCTAAGCCTCCCGACTCTAACCCTAACCCTAACCCTAACCCTAAATGCCTCCCGACTCCCGACTCTAACCCTAACCCTAACTCTAACCAACCCTAACCAACCCGCCTCCCGACTCTAACCCTAACCCTAACCCTAACCCTAACCCTAACCCTAACCCGACTCTAACCCTAACCCTAACCCTAACCCTAACCCTAACCCTAACCCTAACCCTAAATCTAACCCGACTCTAACCCTAACCCTAACCCTAACCCGACTCTAACCCGACTCTAACCCTAACCCTAACCCTAACCCTAACCCTAACCCTAACCCTAACCCTAACCCTAACCCTAACCCTAACCCTAACCCTAACCCTAACCCTAACCCTAACCCTAACCCTAAAATTCGCCTCCCGACTCCCGACTCTAACCCTAACCCTAACCCTAACCCTAACCCTAACCCTAACCCTAACCCTAACCCTAAATGCCCGACTCTAACCCTAACCCTAACCCTAACCCTAACCCTAAATTCCCGCCTCCCGACTCTAACCCTAACCCTAACCCTAACCCTAACCCTAACTCTAACCCTAACCCTAAATTCGCCTCCCGACTCTGCCTCCCGCCTCCCGCCTCCCGACTCTAACCCTAACCCTAACCCTAACCCTAACCCTAACCCTAACCCTAAAATGCCTCCCGACTCTAACCCTAACCCTAACCCTAAATGCCTCCCTGCCTCCCGACTCTGCCTCCCGACTCTAACCCTAACCCTAACCCTAACCCTAAATTCTAACCCTAAATTCGCCTCCCGACTCTGCCTCCCGACTCCCGACTCCCGACTCTAACCCTAAATGCCTCCCGCCTCCCGACTCCCGACTCTAACCCTAAATGCCTCCCGACTCCCCGACTCTAACCCTAAATGCGCCTCCCGACTCTAACCCTAACCCGACTCTAACCCTAAATTCTGCCTCCCGACTCCCGACTCTAACCCTAACCCTAACCCTAAATGCCTCCCGACTCCCGACTCCCGACTCCCGACTCTAACCCTAAATGCCTCCCGACTCTAACCCTAACCCTAACCCTAACCCTAAATGCCTCCCGACTCTAACCCTAACCCTAACCCTAACCCTAACCCTAACCCTAACCCTAAATTCGCGCCTCCCGACTCCCGACTCTAACCCTAACCCTAACCCTAACCCTAACCCTAACCCTAACCCTAAATGCCTCCCGACTCCCGACTCTAACCCTAACCCTAACCCTAACCCTAACCCTAACCCTAAATGCCTCCCGACTCTAACCCTAACCCTAACCCTAACCCTGCCTCCCGACTCTAACCCTAACCCTAACCCTAACCCTAACCCTAACCCTAACCCTAACCCTAACCCTAACCCTAACCCTAACCCTAACCCTAACCCTAACCCTAAATTCTGCCTCCCGACTCTAACCCTAAATTCTGCCTCCCGACTCTAACCCTAACCCTAACCCTAACCCTAACCCTAACCCTAACCCTAACCCTAAATGCCTCCCGACTCCCGCCTCCCGACTCTAACCCTAACCCTAACCCTAACCCTAACCCTAACCCTAACCCTAACCCTAACCCTAACCCTAACCCTAACCCTAACCCTAAATGCCTCCCGACTCTATCTAACCCTAACCCTAACCCTAACCCTAAATCTAACCCTAAATGCCTCCCGACTCTAACCCTAACCCTAACCCTAACCCTAACCCTAACCCTAAATTCGCGCTGCCTCCCGACTCTAACCCTAACCCTAAATTCGCCTCCCGACTCCCGACTCTAACCCTAACCCTAACCCTAACCCTAACCCTAAATTCGCCTCCCGACTCTAACCCTAAATCCGACTCTAACCCGACTCTGCCTCCCGACTCCCGACTCTGCCTCCCGACTCCCGACTCCCGACTCTGCCTCCCGACTCTGCCTCCCGACTCCCGACTCTAACCCTAACCCTAACCCTAACCCTAACCCTAACCCTAAATTCACCCTAACCCTAACCCTAACCCTAAATTCGCTGCCTCCCGACTCTAACCCTAACCCTAACCCGACTCCCGACTCCCGACTCTAACCCTAAACCCTAAATTCGCCTCCCGACTCTAACCCTAAATTCGCGCTGCCTCCCGCCTCCCGACTCTAACCCTAACCCTGCCTCCCGACTCTAACCCTAACCACCCTAACCCTAACCCTAACCCTAACCCTAACCCTAAATCCCGACTCTAACCCTAACCCTAACCCTAACCCTAACCCTAACCCTAACCCTAACCCTAACCCTAACCCTAACCCTAACCCTAACCCTAACCCTAAATGCGCCTCCCGACTCTAACCCTAACCCTAAATGCCTCCCGACTCTAACCCTAACCCTAACCCTAACCCTAACCCTAACCCGACTCTAACCCTAACCCTAACCCTAACCCTAACCCTAAATGCGCCTCCCGACTCTAACCCTAACCCTAAATTCGCCTCCCGACTCTAACCCTAACCCTAAATGCGCTGCCTCCCGACTCTAACCCTAACCCTAACCCTAACCCTAAATGCACGCTGCCTCCCGACTCCCGACTCCCGACTCTAACCCTAAATGCCTCCCGACTCTAACCCTAAATGCCTCCCGACTCTAACCCTAACCAAAATTCGCGCTGCCTCCCGACTCTAACCCTAAATGCCTCCCGACTCTAACCCTAAATTCCCGACTCTAACCCTAACCCTAACTCCCGACTCTAGCCTCCCGACTCTAACCCTAAATGCGCGCTGCCTCCCGACTCCCGCCTCCCGACTCCCGACTCTAACCCTAACCCTAACCCTAACCCTAACCCTAAATTCGCCTCCCGACTCTAACCCTAACCCTAACCCTAACCCTAAATTCGCCTCCCGACTCTAACCCTAACCCTAACCCTAACCCTAACCCTAACCCTAACCCTAAATTCGCCTCCCGACTCTAACCCTAACCCTAACCCTAAATTCGCCTCCCGACTCTAACCCTAACCCTAACCCTAACCCTAACCCTAAATGCGCGCTGCCTCCCGACTCTAACCCTAACCCTAACCCTAACCCTAACCCTAACCCTAACCCTAAATGCCTCCCGACTCTAACCCTAACCCTAACCCTAACCCTAAATCTAACCCTAACCCTAACCCTAACCCTAACCCTAAATTCGCCTCCCGACTCTAACCCTAACCCTAACCCTAACCCGCCTCCCGACTCTATCTAACCCTAACCCTAAATTCGCCTCCCGACTCTAACCCTAAATTCGCGCCTCCCGACTCCCGACTCCCGACTCTAACCCTAAATTCGCGCTGCCTCCCGACTCCCGACTGCCTCCCGACTCTAACCCTAACCCTAACCCTAACCCTAACCCTAAATTCGCGCCTCCCGACTCTAACCCTAACCCTAAAAATTCGCCTCCCGACTCTAACTCTAACCCTAACCCTAAATGCCTCCCGACTCCTGCCTCCCGACTCCCGACTCCCGACTCCCGACTCTATCTAACCCTAACCCTAACCCTAAATTCGCTGCCTCCCGACTCCCGCCTCCCGACTCTAACCCTAACCCTAACCCAACCCTAACCCTAAATTCGCCTCCCGACTCTAACCCTAACCCTCCCGACTGCCTCCCGACTCCCGACTCCCGACTCCCGACTCTAACCCTAACCCTAACCCTAACCCTAACCCTAACCCTAACCCTAAATGCCTCCCGACTCTAACCCTAACCCTAACCCTAACCCTAACCCTAAATTCGCCTCCCGACTCCCGACTCCCGACTCCCGACTCTAACCCTAACCCTAACCCTAACCCTAAATTCACCCTAACCCTAAATGCGCGCCTCCCGACTCTAACCCTAACCCTAACCCTAACCCTAACCCTAACCCTAACCCTAACCCTAACCCTAACCCGACTCCCGCCTCCCGACTCTAACCCTAACCCTAACCCTAACCCTAACCCTAACCCTAACCCTAAATTCGCCTCCCGACTCTAACCCTAACCCTAACCCTAACCCTAAATGCCTCCCGACTCTAACCCTAACCCTAACCCTAACCCTAACCCTAACCCTAACCCTAACCCTAAATTCGCCTCCCGACTCCCTGCCTCCCGACTCCCGACTCTAACCCTAACCCTAACCCTAACCCTAACCCTAACCCTACTCTAACCCTAACCTCCCGACTCTAACCCTAACCCTAAATTCGCGCCTCCCGACTCTAACCCTAACCCTAAATGCCTCCCGACTCTAACCCTAACCCTAACCCTAACCCTAAATTCGCCTCCCGACTCTAACCCCCGACTCTAACCCTAACCCTAAATGCCTCCCGACTCTAACCCTAACCCTAACCCTAACCCTAACCCTAACCCTAAATTCCCGACTCTGCCTCCCGACTAAATTCTGCCTCCCGCCTCCCGCCTCCCGACTCTAACCCTAACCCTAACCCTAACCCTAAATTCGTGCCTGCCTCCCGACTCTAACCCTAACCCTAACCCTAACCCTAACCCTAACCCTAACCCTAACCCTAACCCTAACCCTAACCCTAACCCTAAATTCTGCCTCCCGACTCTAACCCTAACCCTAACCCTAAATTCGCCTCCCGACTCCCGACTCTAACCCTAACCCTAACCCTAACCCTCCCGACTCTAACCCTAACCCTAACCCTAAATGCGCACCCTAACCCTAAATTCGCCTCCCGACTCTAACCCTAACCCTAACCCTAACCCTAACCCTAACCCTAACCCTAACCCTAAATTCGCTGCCTCCCGACTCTGCCTCCCGACTCTAACCCTAACCCTAAATTCGCCTCCCGACTCTAACCCTAACCCTAACCCTAACCCTAACCCTAACCCACCCTAACCCTAAAATGCGCGCCTCCCGACTCTAACCCTAACCCTAAACCCTAACCCTAACCCTAACCCTAAATTCGCGCCTCCCGACTCTAACCCTAACCCTAACCCTAAATTCGCCTCCCGACTCTAACCCTAACCCTAAATTCGCGCCTCCCGACTCTAACCCTAACCCTAACCCTAACCCTAACCCTAACCCTAACCCTAACCCTAAATGCCTCCCGACTCTAACCCTAACTCTAACCCTAACCCTAACCCTAACCCTAAATTCGTGCCTCCCGACTCTAACCCTAACCCTAAATGCGCCTCCCGACTCTAACCCTAAATTCGCCTCCCGACTCCCGACTCTGCCTCCCGACTCTGCCTCCCGACTCCCGACTCTAACCCTAACCCTAACCCTAACCCTAACCCTAACCCTAACCCTAACCCTAACCCTAAATTCTGCCTCCCGACTCCCGACTCCCTAACCCTAACCCTAACCCTAACCCTAACCCTAAATTCGCCTCCCGACTCTAACCCTAAATTCGCGCTGCCTCCCGACTCTAACCCTAAATTCGCGCTGCCTCCCGACTCTAACCCTAACCCTAACCCTAACCCTAACCCTAACCCTAAATTCGCGCCTCCCGACTCTAACCCTAACCCTAACCCTAACCCTAACCCTAAATGCCTCCCGACTCTAACCCTAAATTCGCGCCTCCCGACTCTGCCTCCCGACTCCCGACTCTATCTAACCCTAACCCTAAATTCGCGCCTCCCGACTCTAACCCTAACCCTAAATTCGCCTCCCGACTCTAACCCTAAATTCTGCCTCCCGACTCTAACCCTAACCCTAAATTCGCGCCTCCCGACTCTAACCCTAACCCGACTCTAACCCTAACCCTAACCCTAACCCTAACCCTAACCCTAAATTCGCGCCTCCCGACTCTAACCCTAACCCTAAATTCTGCCTCCCGACTCTAACCCTAACCCTAAATGCCTCCCTCCCGACTCTAACCCTAACCCGACTCCCGACTCTGCCTCCCGACTCTAACCCTAACCCTAAATTCGCGCCTCCCGACTCTAACCCTAACCCTAAATGCCTCCCGACTCTAACCCTAACCCTAAATTCGCGCCTCCCGACTCTAACCCTAACCCTAACTCCCGACTCTAACCCTAACCCTAACCCTAACCCTAAATGCCTCCCGACTCTAACCCTAACCCTAACCCTAACCCTAACCCTAACCCTAACCCTAAATTCGCGCCTCCCGCCTCCCGACTCTGCCTCCCGACTCTGCCTCCCGCCTCCCGACTCCCGACTCCCGACTCTAACCCTAAATTCGCCTCCCGACTCCCGACTCTAACCCTAACCCTAAATTCGCGCTGCCTCCCGACTCTAACCCTAAATTCGCGCCTCCCGACTCCCGCCTCCCGACTCCCGACTCCCGACTCTAACCCTAAAATTCGCCTCCCGACTCTAACCCTAACCCTAAATGCCTCCCGACTCTAACCCTAACCCTAACCCTAACCCTAACCCTAAATTCGCTCTAACCCGACTCTAACCCTAACCCTAAATTCGCCTCCCGACTCTCTAACCCTAAATTCGCGCCTCCCGACTCCCGACTCTAACCCTAAATTCGCGCCTCCCGACTCTAACCCTAACCCTAACCCTAAATTCTGCCTCCCGACTCTAACCCTAAATGCGCCTCCCGACTCTAACCCTAAATTCGCGCCTCCCGACTCTAACCCTAAATTCGCGCTGCCTCCCGACTCTAACCCTAAATTCGCCTCCCGACTCCCGACTCTAACCCTAACCCTAACCCTAAATGCCTCCCGACTCTAACCCTAACCCTAAATTCTGCCTCCCGACTCTAACCCTAAATTCGCTGCCTCCCGACTCTAACCCTAACCCTAAATGCGCACCCTAAATTCGTGCCTCCCGACTCTAACCCTAAATTCGCGCTGCCTCCCGACTCTAACCCGACTCTAACCCTAAATTCGCTGCCTCCCGACTCTAACCCTAACCCTAAATTCGCTGCCTCCCGACTCTAACCCTAACCCTAAATTCGCGCCTCCCGACTCTAACCCTAACCCTAAATTCGCGCTCTAACCCTAAATTCGCGCTGCCTCCCGACTCTATCTAACCCTAACCCTAAATGCGCCTCCCGACTCCCGACTCTAACCCTAACCCGACTCTAACCCTAACCCTAAATTCGCGCCTCCCGACTCTAACCCTAACCCTAACCCTAACCCTAAATCTAACCCTAACCCTAACCCTAACCCTAAATTCGCGCCTCCCGACTCCCGCCTCCCGACTCTAACCCTAACCCTAAATGCGCGCTGCCTCCCGACTCTAACCCTAACCCTAACCCTAACCCTAACCCTAACCCTAACCCTAACCCTAAATTCGCCTCCCGACTCTAACCCTAACCCTAACCCTAACCCTAAATGCCTCCCGACTCTGCCTCCCGACTCCCTGCCTCCCGACTCCCGACTGCCTCCCGCCTCCCGACCCTAACCCTAAATGCCTCCCGACTCCCAACCCTAACCCTAAATGCCTCCCGACTCTGCCTCCCGACTCCCTGCCTCCCGCCTCCCGACTCTAACCCTAACCCTAACCCTAACCCTAACCCCGACTCTAACCCTAACCCTAACCCTAACCCTAACCCTAAATTCGCGCCTCCCGACTCCCGACTCTAACCCTAAATTCCCCCCCGACTCTAACCCTAACCCTAACCCTAACCCTAACCCTAACCCTAACCCTAAATGCCCTAACCCTAACCCTAACCCTAAATGCGCCTCCCGACTCCCGACTCCCGACTCTAACCCTAAATGCGCGCTGCCTCCCGACTCTAACCCTAACCCTAACCCTAACCCTAACCCTAACCCTAACCCTAACCCTAACCCTAACCCTAACCCTAACCCTAACCCTAACCCTAACCCTAACCCTAACCCTAACCCTAACCCTAACCCTAACCCTAACCCTAAATGCCTCCCGACTCTAACCCTAACCCTAAATGCCTCCCGACTCTAACCCTAACCCTAAATGCCTCCCGACTCTGCCTCCCGACTCTAACCCTAAATTCTGCCTCCCGACTCTGCCTCCCGACTCTATCAAGCCTCCCGACTCTAACCCTAACCCTAACCCTAACCCTAACCCTAACCCTAACCCTAAACCCTAACCCTAACCCTAACCCTAACCCTAACCCTAACCCTAACCCTAACCCTAACCCTAACCCTAACCCTAACCCTAACCCTAACCCTAACCCTAACCCTAACCCTAACCCTAACCCTAACCCTAACCCTAACCCTAAATTCGCACTCCCGACTCTAACCCTAACCCTAACCCTAACCCTGCCTCCCGACTCTAACCCTAAATGCGCGCTGCCTCCCGCCTCCCGACTCTAACCCTAACCCTAACCCTAACCCTCCCGACTCTAACCCTAACCCTAACCCTAACCCTAACCCTAACCCTAAATGCCTCCCGACTCTAACCCTAAATGCCTCCCGACTCTAACCCTAACCCTCCCGACTCTAACCCTAACCCTAACCCTAAATTCGCGCCTCCCGACTCTGCCTCCCGCCTCCCGACTCTAACCCTAACCCTAACCCTAACCCTAACCCTAACCCTAACCCTAACCCTAAATTCGCGCTGCCTCCCGACTCTAACCCTAACCCTAAATTCGCGCTGCCTCCCGACTCTGCCTCCCGACTCCCGACTCTATCACCCTAACCCTAACCCTAACCCTAACCCTAACCCTAACCCTAAATTCGCGCACCCTAACCCTAAATGCCTCCCGACTCTAACCCTAACCCTAACCCTAACCCTAAATTCGCGCCTCCCGACTCTAACCCTAACCCTAACCCTAAATTCGCCTCCCGACTCTAACCCTAACCCTAACCCTAAATGCCTCCCGACTCCCGACTCTAACCCTAACCCTAACCCTAACCCTAAACCCTAAATTCGCCTCCCGACTCTAACCCTAACCCTAACCCTAACCCTAAATGCCTCCCGACTCTAACCCTAACCCTAACCCTAACCCTAACCCTAACCCTAACCCTAACCCTAACCCTAACCCTAACCCTAACCCTAACCCTAACCCTAAATTCGCGCCTCCCGACTCTAACCCTAACCCTAACCCTAACCCTAAATTCGCGCTGCCTCCCGACTCTAACCCTAACCCTAACCCGACTCTAACCCTAAATTCTGCCTCCCGACTCTAACCCCTACTCTAAATTCGCGCCTCCCGACTCTAACCCTAACCCTAAATGCCTCCCGACTCTAACCCTAAATTCGCGCTGCCTCCCGACTCTAACCCTAACCCTAACTCTAACCCTAAATTCTGCCTCCCGACTCCCGACTCTAACCCTAACCCTAAATTCGCGCCTCCCGACTCTAACCCTAACCCTAACCCTAAATTCTGCCTCCCGACTCTGCCTCCCGACTCTGCCTCCCGACTCCCCCCGACTCTAACCCTAACCCTAACCCTAACCCTAACCCTAAATGCCTCCCGACTCTAACCCTAACCCTAACCCTAAATTCGCGCTGCCTCCCGACTCTAACCCTAACCCTAACCCTAACCCTAACCCTAACCCTAACCCTAAATTCGCGCTGCCTCCCGACTCTAACCCTAAATTCGCGCTGCCTCCCGACTCTATCACCCTAACCCTAAATTCGCGCTGCCTCCCGACTCTAACCCTAACCCTGCCTCCCGACTCTAACCCTAACCCTAAATTCTGCCTCCCGACTCCCGACTCCCTGCCTCCCGACTCTAACCCTAACCCTAACCCTAACCCTAACCCTAACCCTAAATGCCTCCCGACTCTAACCCTAACCCTAACCCTAACCCGACTCTAACCCTAACCCTAACCCTAACCCTAACCCTAACCCTAACCCTAACCCTAACCCTAACCCTAACCCTAACCCTAACCCTAAATGCGCGCTGCCTCCCGACTCTAACCCTAACCCTAACCCTAACCCTAAATTCGCCTCCCGACTCTAACCCTAACCCTAAATTCGCGCTGCCTCCCGACTCTAACCCTAACCCTAACCCTAAATTCGCCTCCCGACTCTAACCCTAACCCTAAATGCCTCCCGACTCTGCCTCCCGACTCCCGACTCTAACCCTAACCCTAACCCGACTCTAACCCTAACCCTAACCCTAACCCTAACCCTAACCCTAACCCTAAATTCGTGCCTTCCCTAAATTCTGCCTCCCGACTCCCGACTCCCGACTCTAACCCTAAATGCCTCCCGACTCTAACCCTAAATTCGCGCCTCCCGACTCCCGACTCTAACCCTAACCCTAACCCTAACCCTAAATTCGCCTCCCGACTCCCTGCCTCCCGACTCCCGACTCTAACCCTAACCCTAAATTCTGCCTCCCGACTCTAACCCTAACTCTAACCCTAACCCTAACCCTAAATTCGCCTCCCGCCTCCCGACTCTAACCCTAACCCTGCCTCCCGACTCCCGCCTCCCGACTCCCGACTCTAACCCTAACCCTAACCCTAAATTCGCGCTGCCTCCCGACTCTAACCCTAACCCTAACCCTAACCCTAACCCTAAATTCGCCTCCCGCCTCCCGACTCTAACCCTAACCCTAACCCTAAATTCGCCTCCCGACTCTAACCCTAACCCTAACCCTAACCCTAACCCTAACCCTAACCCTAACCCTAACCCTAACCCTAACCCTAACCCTAACCCTAACCCTAACCCTAACCCTAACCCTAACCCTAACCCTAACCCTAACCCTAACCCTAACCCTAACCCTAACCCTAACCCTAACCCTAAATTCGCCTCCCGACTGCCTCCCGACTCTAACCCTAACCCTAACCCTAACCCTAACCCTAACCCTAACCCTAACCCTAACCCTGCCTCCCGACTCTAACCCTAACCCTAAATTCGCGCCTCCCGACTCTAAATTCGCGCCTCCCGACTCTAACCCTAACCCTAACCCTAACCCTAACCCTAAATTCGCCTCCCGACTCTAACCCTAACCCTAACCCTAACCCTAACCCTAACCCTAACCCTAACCCTAACCCTAACCCTAACCCTAAATGCGCGCTCTAACCCTAACCCTAACCCTAACCCTAACCCTAACCCTAACCCTAACCCTAACCCTAACCCTAAATTCGCGCTCCCGACTCTAACCCTAAATTCTGCCTCCCGACTCCCGACTCTAACCCTAACCCTAACCCTAAATGCCTCCCGACTCTAACCCTAAATGCGCTGCCTCCCGACTCTGCCTCCCGACTCTAACCCTAACCCTAACCCTAACCCTAACCCTAACCCTAACCCTAACCCTAACCCTAACCCTAACCCTAACCCTAACCCTAACCCTAACCCTAACCCTAACCCTAACCCTAACCCTAACCCTAACCCTAACCCTAACCCTAACCCTAACCCTAACCCTAACCCTAACCCTAACCCTAACCCTAACCCTAACCCTAACCCTAACCCTAACCCTAACCCTAACCCTAACCCTAACCCTAACCCTAACCCTAACCCTAACCCTAACCCTAACCCTAACCCTAACCCTAACCCTAACCCTAACCCTAACCCTAAATGCCTCCCGACTCTAACCCTAACCCTAACCCTAAATTCGCCTCCCGACTCTATCAAGTCCCTGCCTCCCGACTCTAACCCTAACCCTAACCCTAACCCTAAATTCGCACCCTAAATTCGCCTCCCGACTCTAACCCTAACCCTAACCCTAACCCCCGACTCCCGCCTCCCGACTCTAACCCTAACCCTAACCCTAACCCTAACCCTAAATTCGCACCCTAACCCTAAATGCCTGCCTCCCGACTCTAACCCTAACCCTAACCCTAAATTCGCCTCCCGACTCTAACCCTAACCCTAACCCTAACCCTAACCCTAACCCTAACCCGACTCTAACCCTAACCCTAACCCTAACCCTAAATGCGCTGCCTCCCGACTCCCGACTCCCTAACCCTAACCCTAACCCTAACCCTAACCCTAACCCTAACCCTAACCCTAACCCTAACCCTAACCCTAACCCTAACCCTAACCCTAAATTCGCGCCTCCCGACTCTAACCCTAACCCTAACCCTAACCCTAAATTCGCCTCCCGACTCCCGACTCTAACCCTAACCCTAAATGCCTCCCGCCTCCCGACCCTGCCTCCCGACTCTAACCCTAAATGCCTCCCGACTCTAACCCTAACCCTAACCCTAAATTCGCCTCCCGACTCTAACCCTAACCCTAACCCTAACCCTAACCCTAACCCTAAATTCGCGCCTCCCGACTCTGCCTCCCGACTCTAACCCTAAACCCTAAATTCGCTGCCTCCCGACTCTAACCCTAACCCTAAATTCGCCTCCCGACTCTAACCCTAACCCTAAATGCCTCCCGACTCTAACCCTAACCCTAACCCTAACCCTAACCCTAACCCTAACCCTAACCCTAACCCTAAATGCCTCCCGACTCTAACCCTAACCCTAACCCTAACCCTAACCCTAAATTCGCGCCTCCCGCCTCCCGACTCTAACCCTAACCCTAACCCTAACCCTAACCCTAACCCTAACCCTAACCCTAACCCTAACCCTAAATTCGCGCCTCCCGACTCTAACCCTAAATTCGCCTCCCGACTCTGCCTCCCGCCTCCCGACTCCCGACCCTAAATTCGCGCTGCCTCCCGACTCTAACCCTAACCCTAAATGCGCGCTCCCGACTCTAACCCTAAATTCGCTGCCTCCCGACTCTGCCTCCCGACTCTGCCTCCCGACTCTGCCTCCCGACTCTAACCCTAAATTCGCGCCTCCCGACTCCCGACTCTAACCCTAACCCTAAATTCGCGCCTCCCGACTCTAACCCTAACCCTAACCCTAACCCTAAATGCCTCCCGACTCTAACCCTAACCCTAACCCTAACCCTAACCCCCGACTCCCGACTCTAACCCTAACCCTAAATGCCTCCCGACTCTAACCCTAACCCTAAATGCCTCCCGACTCTAACCCTAACCCTAACCCGACTCCCGACTCCCGACTCTAACCCTAAATTCGCGCCTCCCGCCTCCCGACTCCCGACTCCCGACTCCCGACTCTAACCCTAACCCTAACCCTAACCCTAAATTCCCCCCAACTCTAACCCTAACCCTAAATGCGCCTCCCGACTCTAACCCTAACCCTAAATGCCTCCCGACTCTAACCCTAACCCTAACCCTAACCCTAACCCTAACCCTAACCCTAAATTCGCCTCCCGACTCTAACCCTAACCCTAACCCTAACCCTAAATTCGCGCCTCCCGACTCCCGACTCCCGCCTCCCGACTCCCGACTCTAACCCTAACCCTAAATGCGCTGCCTCCCGACTCTAACCCTAAATTCGCGCCTCCCGACTCTAACCCTAACCCTAAATTCGCACTCCCGCCTCCCGACTCTAACCCTAACCCTAACCCTAACCCTAACCCTAAATTCGCGCTGCCTCCCGACTCTAACCCTAAATTCTGCCTCCCGACTCTAACCCTAACCCTAAATTCGCCTCCCGACTCTAACCCTAACCCTAACCCTGCCTCCCGACTCCCGACTCTAACCCTAACCCTAACCCTAACCCTAACCCTAACCCTAACCCTAACCCTAACCCTAAATTCGCGCCTCCCGACTCCCGACTCTAACCCCCCGACTCTAAATTCGTGCCTCCCGACTCTGCCTCCCGACTCCCGACTCTAACCCTAACCCTAACCCTAACCCTAACCCTAACCCTAACCCTAACCCTAACCCTAACCCTAACCCTAACCCTAACCCTAAATGCCTCCCGACTCTAAC